>VYZX01033802.1:259267-290093 GCA_013401335.1 Brachypteracias leptosomus
GGGAGGGGCTGAGGGGACTGGGGTGGACTGGGACAGACTGGAGGGACTGGGGGGGGGACCGGAGGGACTGGGAGGAACTGAAGTGAATCAGGAGGAGAGGGGCACCGGAGGGACTGGGGCTGCCCACAGGTGGACTGGGGGTCTGGGCTGGGCTGGTGGACACTGAGGAGCCAGTGGTGTGCTGGGATACAGCGCTGAGGTGGAATAGAGAGGGCTGGGAGATAACTGGGGTGACCTGGGGAGACAGAAGGCTGGGATAGCCTGGGGATTGGGGATAGTGGGCTGGCGTAGACATGTGGGGGCTGGGATGGACTGGAGGAGCTGGGGGCACCTCCTCTCCATCTCACAGCTCACCTCTGCCCGGCAGGACCACCCCCCCAGTGCCGATGGGCTCCCGCCGGACCCGGCCCCGGGGCAGGGCAGCCAGTGCGACAGCCCCAAGCAGGCGGGGGGGCAGGACAGCCCCACGCTGCCGGTGCCCTCCGCCGTGAAGGTACCGCCTGTGCCCGGGGGGAAGGGGCTGGGGCACCCGGTGTGTGCGAGCCTGCGGTGCCCTGTGCTGCACCACACCGCCGGGGGGGCTGGGGGCTCGGCCTGGGGGGCTTGGGGTAACACAGGGACACAAACCTTGCCGTCAAAAACCACTTTGATTCATTTTCATGGAATCATAGAATCATTAGGTTGGAAAAGACCTCTAAGATCATCAAGTCCAACTGTCAACCCAGCACTACCATGACCCCTAGACCATGTACTGAAGGGCCACATCTACACATTTCTTGAACCCCTCCAGGGGTGGTGACTCCACCACCTCCCCGGGCAGCCTGTTCCAGTGCCTGACCACTCTGCCAGTAAAGAACTTCTTCCTAATGTCCAATCTAAACCTCCCCGGCTCAACTTGAGGCTATTACCTCTCATCCTATTGCTAGTTCACAGAGTCACACAATTGCCATGGTTGAAAAGGACCTATAAGATCATCGAGTCCAACCATTATCTAACTCTACCAGGCCCACTTCTACACCCTATCCTTGAGCACCCCCTAGTTACCTGGGATAAGAGACCAACACCCCTTTTTGTAATGGTACAAGGCTTAGCACTGCACCCTGCCAGAGGTGAGGGCTCAGGTCCTGCCCTGGGAACATCCCCTGGGGCTAGGAGCTGAAGGAGATATAAGGCCACATTGAAATATCTTCCAGGCAAGGAGGGTCATTCATCTCATGTGCTCTGCAGCACAACTGAGATGGGACATGACCCTGAGGGGATCCCCCACATACAAGCTCAGCAGCTCTTGGAGCTGGAGCATCATGATGCTGGCAGGAGCTGCCCTTGCTCTGACATGGGCCTCTGAGTTCCCATGGGGGTGGCAGGAGCTCTTCTCCCACCTAATTCCTTTGTTTCTTGGACCAACAGTCCAAATCATCCAGTGACAGCAAGAACCGTCACAAAAAGCCCAAGGACACCAAGCCCAAGGTGAAGAAACTGAAGTATCACCAGTACATCCCTCCGGACCAGAAAGCAGAGAAGTCCCCTCCACCCATGGATTCTGCGTACGCCAGGCTCCTCCAGCAGCAGCAGCTCTTTCTGCAGCTCCAGATCCTCAGTCAGCAGCAGCAGCAGCAGCAGCAACAGCAGCAGCAGCAGCAGCACTTCAGCTACCCAGGGATGCACCAAGGCCAGCTGAAGTGAGTGACAATGTGCCAACAGCAGAGTTCAGTCCTGTCTCTTTCCAGTCTTTCCCCTGCTGTACCTGTTTGTGCCAGTTCAAGGGGGATAGATGCATGTGAGTGAAGCACAGGAGCTTGGGAACAGCCTTTCTGGCTTTGTGCACTGGCTGGGTCACCTGTGACCTGCTGGTGGGTCACCAGCAATCTCACTACAGCCCAACCTGGTTTTTCTTGAGGTTGGCAGTCCTTGAAGTCTCATACAAGAGACTCCCCAAGGGAGCACAGAGATGGTATGCTGGGCACAGAGACCACAGGGGACAGACAAGTTACCCCAAATCTCCTTTGTTATTTCAGGCAATCAAATGAGCAAATGGTCAAAAGTTCAAATTCTTCGTCAACTTCTGTCAACACCACCCCTCTTTCTCCTGTGAAAACCACCTTTTCAGGCCAGACTTGTGTCTCATCTATCAAGCCAGGCCCTCTGCCATCGAACCTGGATGATCTGAAAGTGAGTGCAATCTTTGTCACTGCAGGAGCAGGATCTGACACCCCAATGTGCTTCACTACCCCTGTGGAGTGCAGGGTGGTGCCACAGGCTGAGCTGGCACCACAGAGCCACCTTGCTGTGAGCAAACCCAGGAGTAGAGCACACTGGGTCAGAACTGGCCACCACGATGGTAACGAAACACGGGTTTGATGCTCTGCAGGTGACCTGTGAGTGCATCGCTCAGAGCATGTGTCAGAAACCTCAGGTATAGCTTGAGATGGCTGCAGGCCAGGCCCTCAGGTCAAGGACTAAAGGATGATCTGTGCTGCTGCTCCTGCAGCTCATGGCTCTGTGCCTCCTGTGGTTTTATGGTGGACATCATGGATGTTGCTAGCAGACCAATCAGGCACTAGGAGGTCAGCATGGACTACACTTAGGGACTCAGCTTCTCCGAGGTCATTGCAGCCAGGCCAGCTCAGCTCTCTGCACCAGCAGGTGTCTCCTGGAGCCTGCAGCTACGAGCACTGCTGTGAGCAGTGCCTAAATCCCTCATGTAGGTGAGACTGGCAGGGCACAAGGGAGAGTCACTCACATCAGCTCTGCTGATGGAGCCTCAGCCATGAGGAAGTCCTTTTGGGAGCAGAGACCTAGGGACAATGCTCATTATTAGACAAAGAAATAATCTGGGGTAGAAATAACCTAAGTTTGGCCATAGCAATACCCCAGCTCAGCTGCCTCAACCATGTGCCTGAACATGGAGTACCTGGCTCCAAGGTATGTGGTCGCATTCTCTGAGCTAAAGGGTGTCAGCAGCCAGTTCCTGGGCTGGGTGAAAGGCCTCTGCTCATATAGAAACTGCTGCTAGGAAGGGAATCTTGGATTACCTCACAGAATCATAGAATCATTTAGGTTGGAGAAGACCTTCAGGATCATCAAGTCCAACCTTCATCCCAACATATTCCTGACCACTAGACCACGTCCTGAAGGCCCAAGGGCTACTGCTCATTCATGGAGAGCAGTCACGGTTCCTGGTGGAAGAAGGAAGGTTTTCCTGTTAGGAAAGGTCGAGATCTTGCAGGATATGGGGTGGCCAAGGCTGTGCATGGTGACTGTAGGTGAGACAGTGAGGACCTGAGGGGTCAGAGCTTCAAAGTAGGAGGCTGGGAGCCTATGATCTGAGACTCCTCGTTAAAAATGCTGGGTTTCCAAAGTGCTCCTAGGCCATTGGGACTGATCGTTAGTGCCTTTCCTTCCAGGTGTCAGAACTGAGGCAGCAGCTCCGAATCCGAGGCCTGCCCGTGTCGGGCACCAAGACGGCGCTGATGGAGCGGCTGCGGCCCTTCCAGGAGTGCGGCAGCGCCGTGCCCAGCTTCAGCGAGATCACCACCGTCACCTTCCCCGTCACCCCGACCAGCACCCTGTCCACTTACCAGTCACAGTCCTCCACCAGCATGTTATCAAATGGCTTCTACCACTTTGGCAGCACCAGCTCCACCCCACCCATCTCTCCAGCCTCCTCGGACCTCTCTGTGAGCGGCTCTTTGCCAGACACGTTCAACGACGGGCCCATGTCTTCTCCACAGTTTGGTCTCCAGCCGTCTCCGGTTCATGGCAGTGCTGAAGAAAGCCTCATGAGCAGCATGAATGGAGGGAGCATCCAGCTGGAGCTGGAAGGGATCGACACAGAGAAAGACAAGATGCTGGTGGAGAAGCAGAAGGTCATCAATGAACTGACATGGAAGCTGCAGCAAGAGCAGAGGCAGGTGGAAGAGCTCCGGATGCAGCTCCAGAAGCGAAAGAGAAGCAATGGCCTGGAGGAGAAGCAGCAGCCCCCTCAGCATTTCTTTGGTGTCCCCATCAAGCAAGAAAACTCAGTGTCCAGCTGTCCCTTTGCATCCAAACAAACTGCCTTGAAAGGCCAGGCCGGCAGCTCGGACAAGTTGAGTAACTGTGGGGTGCCGCAGCTGCCCCACATTGTAAATAGCCACTGCTTGGAGCCTGCCGGGCAAAGCACCATCCCCTCCTCGACATTCCTGAGCCCGCAGTGCTCCCCCCAGCACTCTCCGCTGGGGGCTGCCAAGAGCCCCCAGCACATCAGCCTGCCGCCGTCCCCCAACAGCCACTATCTCCTCTCCGTGTCCCCCGGCGCGCAGCCCGAGGGGCGCAGCGGCTCCCCCCAGACCAGCAGCTGCCTTCGCACCGCACCGGTGAGTGGGGAGCGCCCGGCGCCAGCCGTGGGTGCGCTGGTGTCTGTGGGATGGTCAGCTCCACGCCCCAGTGTGAGCCCTTTGCTGCCAGACCGGGACTGCTGGTGCCCAGGGGGCTGTGGCAGCGGGTGGGGCTGTCTGGGAAGGCAGGGAGTGTCCCAGGTGGACAATGGGTTGGAAGCTGATGGCACCACGAGGTCATTTGCAGGGTATCTCCTGGGGATCCCTACTCCCACTGCACCCAGTTGCCCTGTGGAGCCACAGCAAAGCTCCCTCTGCCCCACGGAGCCCTGGCACAGCTCCTTCTGCCCCATGGAGCCCTGGCACAGCTCCCCTCTTCCCCAGGGGACCCCAGTACAGCTCTCTGTGCCCCTGGGTGAGCACTGGCAAAGCTCCCTGTGTCCTGGGAGAGTCCTGGCAGAGCATCCTCTGCCCCATGGAGCCCTGGCACAGCTCTCTGAGTCCTGAGAGAGTCCTGGCACAGCTCCCTCTGCCCCTGGTTAAGCACTGGCACAGTTCCTTCTGCCCTGGGGTACTCCTGGCACAGGTCCCTCTGCCCTGGGGGAGCATTGGCACAGCTTCTTCTGCCCTAAGAGAGCCCTAACCCAGCTGCCTCTCCCCTCAGGGGGAGGCCCTGGCACAGCTAGCTGCGCCCCTGGGGGAGTCCTGGCGCAGCTCCCCCTGCCCCATGGAGCACTGGCAGAGCTCTCTTCACCCTGGGGAAGCCCTGGCACAGCACTATCCGCAGCAGGGAAGCACTGGCACAGATCCTTCAGCCCCACGGAGAGCTCTGGCACAGTTCCCACACCCCGAGGAGAGCCCCACTGCAGTGTCAGGGCTTTTCAGCATCTTACTGAGCAGTGTGTGAGGGATTGTCACCACTGGATGGGCAGCTACCCTGGTGTTATGGGAAGCCTTTTCTTGGGAAGATAGAGCAGGGCTTGCAGTTGGGGTCTGCACTCAGACAGAGCTTGTGCCCCCCCACCAGGCAACCAGCACAGCAGAGAGTTGTCCCTCCAGCATCCCCCTCCTCAGCCCTCTGGACAGGTACGAAAGCTTGAAGAGGGGCACATGCTGCACAAGCAGCACAAATTCAACAGCCCAAATTCATCCCAGCACCCTACCAGGAGAGACAGAGTGCTGCCAGTGGGTGGGCAGTGGGGTGCAGTGCTGCTGGGGTGAGGTAGTGCTGGGTGCAGTGCTGCTGGGTGAGCTGGGCAATGGGGAGTGTTGCTTTGTGTGAGCTGGGCAATGGGGCAGAGAGCAGGGAGTGCAGAGTGGGATGCAGTGGGTGACCTCAGCAGTGGGGCACGGAGCTGTAAAGGTGAGCTGGGCAACAGGGCAGAGCTGCAGGTGCAGTGGGACACTGGGCAGTGGGCAAGGAGCATCAGCAGTGACACCTCGGGGGCATCTCCTGCTCTGTCCTCACTGCCCCAGAGCAAGGGGCACACGGAGGGGTTGGCCCCATGGTGTCTGGCAGACACCACCCATCCTTGGCATTCCTGGGCTGCCTGCAAGGGGCTCCCAGGGGTGAGGGTCCCTCTTCATCAACAGGTCCCTCTCTGTGCCCAGCATTGTAGGGCTGTGCCCCCAAACCAGGGATGCTGTTCCTCTCAGCTGCCCTCCACAGAAAGGTGGCCAGGATGTGCACGACCAGGCCAAGTGGCCTCACTGCAGCCCTGGATCACCTGCCAGGGCTGTGCTGCATCCCCTGGTGCTGGCTCTCATGGCAGCTGTGGCCACATGGTGGGGAAGGGCACACAAAGGCCTGTAGGTGATGGGGACAGCAGGACAGCAGCTGGCAGGCACTGGACCTTCAGATGAGGTCCCTCCTGGAAGGGGGAACAGGCAAAAAGCTGGCACTGATACGCAGACGTTTGACACAGGGAAAGCCTAAATGCTGACCTGGCAGTGATTCTCTTGAGAGGTCATCACTGGCCTGGGCTCTGTGAGATGCCTCCAGGTGATGGAGAGGGTCCCCAGCAGAGGAACTGCTGCCCCCTGGCTGGGTGCAGCCAACCACCACCAGCCCGTTTCTCTCTCCCCTTGCTCTGCACCTTCATGGCTGGACCGAGCACCAGGATGCTCTGTGGCATCATACAACCAGAGGTCAGCCTGGCCCTGTGTCTCAGAGGTGGCCTGGTGGAGCTGATTTCCCTCCTGCCTGGAAGCCAGGCACTCTGAGCTGATTTCACCCACAAAGTCATCATTTTCCCTGGCCCCACAGTGGCTTCAGCAGGGGTGAGGGCGAGCTGGGCCTCCCGCCGTGCTCCCCGTGCATTGACTCCGTTTCCCTGTATTTCCCCCACGCAGATGGCTGCGCAGCCAGGTCAAAAGTTTTCTATTCCATCCCCAAGTTTTTGTAAGCCAAGCCCAGCCCTCTCAGAGGTAAAGCAGCCTCCACCCTATGAGGATGCAGTAAAGCAGGTAACTGCATGGTTTTATTTTCTACAGGGCTAGGGCTGCACAGGGTGTTCTTTGGTGGTTGGTGCAACTCATCTGCAGGAGTTAGAGCCCCTTATGGGGTCTCTGGGTAGGACAGGCCTGTCTTCATGAGGAACGAGCTTTTCTTCAAGACTTAGTTGCTGAATGGCTGCTGGTTGGGATGGCATCATCTGTGCTGATGAAAGGCCCCAGTCCACCCTGGGCTCCTCACATTCCACACAAATACCCCAGGACTTTAGAACCACAGAATAATAGAATGGTTTGGGTTGGAAGGAACCTCCAATAAGTAGGGACATCTCTAACCAGGACAGGTTGCTCAGAGCCCCATCAAGCCTGACCTTGGATGTCTCCAGGGATGGGGCCTCCACCACCTCTCCGGCCAACCTGTTCCAGTGATCAACCACCCCCATATTAAAGAACTTTTTCCTAATATCCAACCTAAATCTCCCCTTTTCTAGCTTAAAACCATTACCCCTCATCCTGTCGCTACAAACCTTGTGAACAGATTCCCCACCTTCCTACAGGCCCCTTTCAGGTACTGGAAGGTCACTCTAAGGTCCCCCCAGAGCCTTCTCTTCTGCAGGCTGAACAGCCCCAACTCTCTCAGCCTGTCTCCACACCAGAGGTGAGCTTTAGTTTGGGGTGCTCAGCATTTCATGAGAAATGGACTCTCGAGCATTCCTGAGTCAGCAGGACACCTCACCTTCCCTTTCCAGCCCATTAGCAGAGTTCCCTGCTCCAGGCCATCTCTCTCCCTTAGCCCTACCCTGGAGTGCTGTTCCCATCTCCATTGCCCATGAGCCCCTTACTTCTTGTGAGAGTTTGTTGGCAGCCTCAGTGCTGGTCATGATGGTGCCTTCAGGGAAAAGGAGTGATGCTGTTGACAGTGATAAAGATGGGCTTATGCTGGCTGGCAGAGGGGCCTGCAGGAAATCCTTCCAGTGTCTGGTCAGGGAAAGTAGCCCGATGATGATGATGATGTGTTGCCCCAAGGAGCTGCAGGAGGTGCAAAGAGACATGTGCCAGTGCAAGGTGCTGGGTCCAAAACCCAGCATGTCCTGATGACCCTGGGAAGAGGCAGTCTGTGGTGGCCACTGAGCAGAGGGTTGGTGGCAGGGCGGGGGGAACCTGGTGCCACGCTCCCCAGATCCCCCGTGCTTGTCCCAGGTCCCCACAGTGCTCACCTGAACGCCGCTGCCAGCCCCGTGTTGAGTGGCATCTCTCCTGCCTGGGAGAAAGCTGCTGGTGGGGTCTAGAGCCACCGACCTGGCTTGTGGCCGGAGGGACTCTCCTCCTAACGCCCTCTACTCTCCTCTTTGTCGTTTGCTGCAGCAGATGACACGAAGTCAGCAGATGGACGAGCTCCTGGACGTGCTGATTGAGAGTGGAGGTACGCACTGCGCCCTGGCCCCCAGGGCTTCCCCTCTGAGCAGCACCGGGCCCTGGGGCTCTGCGCTCACTGCCTCAGTTGAGTGCAGCTTTCCTTGGTCCTCCTTGTGCCAGCAGCCACTCAGACCCAATCCAAAAGCTCATCGGCCCTCCCAGAGCCTGCTCCTGCTCCCGCGGAGCTGGTGGGGTGGTCCAGGCTTGGTTACCACCTATGCAGGCTGCACAGAGAGAAGGGACAGCGGGGTGGCAGCCCTATGCACAGCACTTCCAGCACCTTCCCTACACAGAGCCCCTAGGGGCCCCGCCATTCCCAGTGCTCCCAGTGCCTTCTCCTGCACACAGCAGTGCTGGTGCCCCCCCTCTGCAAAGTGCTGCCTGTGCCCTTTCCCATGCCCAGCCTGTGCCCAGGCCCTGGGGACAGCTGCCAGTGCTCGAGCCGTAGGGACTGTGTCCAGAACCAGGGGAGCTGGGGTCAGAAATCAGGAACGTGTGAGGCTTCCCACGGGGAGGGTGGGCGAGCGATGCTGAGGGCATTGAGTGGGGAGCAGGTCTCCATAGGCATGCCCCCGAGCCCAGCGGGGGGGCTGTGGTGGTGCCCCTGTACCCAGCAGTGGTGGGCACTGCCAGAGCACCTCCAACCCCTCTCTTTGTTGACAGAAATGCCAGCCAATGCCAAGGAAGATCGGTCCTGCCTCCAGAAAGTACCTCAGATAACGGTGTCTACAGGGAACTCCAGCGCCTCGCTCCCCAAGTCCTCCGCCCCGTTCGAGCAGGTCCCCTCAGCCCAGCTCTCCTTCGAGCACTGCCCGGGCAGCAGCGACGCTCACCTCGAGGTCCTGCTGAACGCCCACAGCCCCCTGGGCAGGGTGGGTGAGATCGCCCTGCTGAAGATGGGGGGAGAAGAGTCCCACTTCGAAGGGATGATGGAGGGGTTCCCTGGCAAAGCCGCCGACGAACTGCTCACCTCCCAGGAGATTTTACAGACTCCCCTCTCTCCCATGGAGACCCAGCTCTCCCCCTCCCCCGCCGACAGCTCTGGTTTACAAATGAGCTTCACGGAGTCTCCGTGGGAAACGATGGAGTGGCTGGACCTCACCCCCCCCAGCTCCGCCACCGCCTTTGGCTCCCTCACCCCCGCGGGTCCCAGCATCTTCAACATTGATTTCCTAGATGTGACCGACCTGAACCTGAACACCAGCATGGACCTGCACCTGCAGCAGTGGTGAAAGGGTGTTGGTGGAGGCAGGATGCTGGAAGCTGCAGCAGCCACCACAGTGTCTCTGTCACCCCGGAGAACACACAGGGCTAACGTGCCTCATCCAGGGGAAACCAGAGGCCTTTCCCAGCATATAAACTTGTTTGTATTTCCAGTTCCTGCGAATTCACAGCACAGCAGCTCTGGTACTTGGGTTTTCCCCCATCAACACGTCCCACAGAGGACACCAGTGCCTTTAACACTTCTTTAGACAAGAACTTCAGTTTGCTTTCTTTTATCTTTTTTCCCCCTGATTTTGACAGTCACTCTTGTGAGAACTGGAGCAGCTCATGACAGAACTGTGGTGAGGAGACCTCACCTGGGTGACAACAGGAAATCATGGAGAGGAGAGCCCATTGCTACCTTCTCCTCTCACCCTGCCCAGCCAGTCCTTCAGGCATTCCTGCTGGGCTCATCTTGGCCATGCCCAGGCCCAGGGGGGTGGGAGCAGGGGGCTCTGCCCAGCCAGGGTGACGAGCACATTCTCCATACAGCCAGGCCCACCTTATGTCCTTCCTCCTGTCCCCAAAGCAGGCCAGTCCCTGCACAGCTCTGCTCTGGGTGGGTGAGAGATGGAGACCACCATGTTTGTGGTGGCACCTTGTCATGTCCTCACAGTGCCTGGGGGGCTGAAAGCCCAAGAGCCATCCCAGCCACAGTCTGAACTGAGTCAGGCTGAAGCCTGTGCCCTTGGAGCAGGGAGCTCTGGACGGTGGAGGCAGCTGCTCAGGCTTCAGGTGCAGGTATTGAAGGCACATCCTGGTGGAGCTGCCACATCCCAGCCAGTGTGGTACAGACGAAGAGATGTGTAATGTGTGTTGGTGCAAGGTAAGAGCAAGTTGTATGGAAAATGCAGCCAGGCTTTGGAGGGGCTGTCCATGGCACAGCCAGAAGTCAGGATGGATCTCCACCATCTTGCATGAGCCCTGGGGGCAGGAGGAGCCAGAAGTGGACACTCGGCGACCGGCACGTGGGGCAGGGCTGAGTGGGCCCTTGTGTGGCTGTGGTTTTGTGTGAGCATCTGCTTTCGTTGCCTCCACTCCTCTGCCATCCATCCCTCCACCCCCTCCCCATTCCTCGTTGCTCCCCAGCAGTCACCCCCTTCTTCCCCAGTTTACTCCAGCATCACTGTTCCCTCCACCCAGAGCAAGGCCACCTGGAGAACAGCTGTGAATCACCGAGCCTGGAGGAGCCAGTTCTCCTGAAGCCAGCAGAGATGGATGCTCCCCTGCAGTGATGTCTCCATTTGAAGTCACCAGCATTTTTCCTACGAGTCTCTGTGCAATAAACCTCCTCAGGCTCTAGCGAGAAGGAGCCTTTGCCTCACTCTTGGCTTCCACCAAAGAACTTTCCTGCAGACTGTTTGACGGACACCTCTACTTCTTCGCAATTCTGATTTTGCCAAAGTAAATATTGTTGCTGACAGAGATTGTTAAACTATTTACAGACTGTATTTAATATTTGTGTTACTGGAAGGACAGCACACCGGGGTGCAGCAGCTGGGGAGGGGGCTGGGGCAGCCTGGCCGAGGCTCCCGGGATGCCCCCGGGGGAGCTGGAGCTGCCGGAGGAGGCTCCGCAGCCCCCGCTCGCTCCCTGTCCCGCCGCCTTGTTGCATGCTCTGTAAAGCACATGGCAGTAGCTCCCGAGCCACTATTTAAAGCACCACTTTCCTATTGTACAAATGGCCACAGAGCACTGCTAGGATAGACTCACAGGTTGCGTTTCTGTTTTTTGAAGAACCTCTTTTTCTAAGTGAGAGATTTTTTCTGAAGCCGGTCCATGGAGAATATTAATAGCACTTGAAGCAGAGTAGTGTTAGCTGCTCCACCACTCATTGTACAGGGCTCTCCAGGTAACCTCCTCCTCTCAGCAAGTGTATTTCCTTATTTAAAGGGATGCTGTCAGCTTCAGACCTGTAAGCAAGCACATTTCCTTACCTATGTTACCAGCAACACCTTCATTATTAAAACCCCTTTGTCTTGCTGCTCTGTCTGCTCGCAGTTTGCTGTTTGATTTCTCCAGTGCAGGCAGCCACAGCCCTCCCAGCTGCCACCACTTGGTACCAGCTCCAGCTCCAGTCCTTGCAAGAGCAGAGGTGTTTCTGTCACAGCAACAGCTCCTCCTGGAAGGTTTCTGAACAAGCGAGCTGGAGGCTCCTGTCTCTGAAAGCTTTTTCTTCTGTTGGCTTTGGGTTCACTTTGTTCTCCTGCAAACAGAATCACAGAATCCCAGCATGGTGGGGGTTGGAAGACACCTCTGGTGATCAGCTTGTCCACCCCCCCTGCTGAAGCAGGGTCACCCAGAGCAGGTTATACAGGGATCTATTCAGGCATCCAGAGGAGGAGGCTCCACAACCTCTCTGGGCAGCCTGGGCCAGGCTCGGACACCCTCATAGCACAGAATTTTTTCCTCCTGTTCAGACAGAACCTCCTGGGTTCCAGTTGGTGCCTGTTGCCCCCTGTCCTGTCACTGGGCACCACTGACAAGTGGCCCCATCCTTTTGACCCACACCCTTTAGCTGTAGCAGAGATCCTCCTCTGCCTGGAGAAGAGCTCAGCCGCTGGTTCTCCAGCCTCCTGGGAACGCAGGAGCGGTGCTGGCAGGACAGGAGAAGCTGTCCCCACCCATCGCCCTGGGACACTCCACACTCAGCCCTCCATGTGTGGGTGATTTTCTCACACAGGCTGCCCAAGGGATTTAATCTTGGGGTTCTCCTCCCTGTCGACACCAAGCTGGAGGATCTCAGTGGTGCCCCACTCTCCCTGGGCCTTCCTGCCTGAAAAATACGGGAAATATAAAGCCAAAACATGTTCCAAGAGTCAAATTAACATGTTTCATGCCTTTGGCAAGTTTTTCAGATGTGAGATGCCTGATTCAGTTCATCACACAGTGTTTCCTCCAAAAGAGGCACTGAGACATCAACAGCATCTTTCCACCAGCTCCCGGGTCAAGACAGACCATGTTTTAGGCAGTTTCTCTCTGTGGTGACATGAGGAAACATCTGACTCTCAGTTCTGCTGGGCTCAGGGGTGTGTGTGGGATGAGGAGGTGGCAGAGGTAGGAACCTGCACGTGCCCATCACGGACCCCTGCAGCAGCGGGGCACTGAAAGGCCCAGACCCCAGCGCCACAGCTGCCAGTGCCTTCCCCCACCCTGTCACCAACACCTCATCACCGTGACACCCACACCAGCACCCCCGGCACCCCTCGCTGCACCCCAGTGCCACCTCCACACCCACAGCAGCTCCCAGCCCTCTCCAGCCACCCAACAGTCCCTTGGGCTGCTCCTGTGCATGGGCAGCCCTGGCACCTTGCCAGAGCCCACTGCCCCCCACACCAATGCAGACACCCCCCTGGCACCTTCTCACCAGCCCAGGACCCTCTCACCACCTCCCTGAGCACCCTGCCACCCACCCAAACTCCTCTGCTCATCCCCGGCCAGTTCTCCCAGAGCCTCTCCCCCCCTCTCTCACCCAAACTCACTCAGAGAGGGGACCAGGGCCACTCATCCAGGGACCCTCTGCACCCCCTTGATCTGCTGCCACCCGTATCTGCAACATCTAAAAAGAGGTCACCAGGGAAGAAGGACTTCTGGCTGAGCAGGGTGCACTGAGGTTCTCAGGGGGCTTCAGCGTAGTCAACATCTGGTTTTAAGCACAGACATTTGTTCACCCTTGAGCATTGGTAGGGATTGAGCTGCATGGCCAGGGTCTGGGGGTCACCAAAACTATCTGCACATCCTGGCTCCCCACAGGAGGACAAGATGGCCTTCAGAGAGATGCTCTTTTTGTATCACAGCACTTCAACCCTCAAACATCTATCAGCTTGTTGTACACAAGTTAGGGACTAAGCTCCTTGCATTCCTACCGATTTCTTACACTCAAAACTTGTTGCATGTAAAAGGAAACATGCTTTATACAAAGTCATTAATTTATTGTTAGTTTCATTAATGTCTTAAGAGTTGAACAACAAAAAAAATAGTTTTAGTCCAGCTACAATGACACTAATGGTTTGTGTTACAACTAAAACCAGTGCTCAGAGACCTCCCTGCACCTGCCTCCTTTCCTGGGGGCTCTGCTCACCTGAAGCCTCTCTGGGCTTCCAGGCTGGAGGAGCAGGCTGTGGGTGGGGCCATGGCACATGGCAGCATCCTCAGTCTTCACCAGGAGAAGCCAAGCTATTGAAGATGGGTCTTTCCTCCTCACTCGACAATTGGCTGTAGGAAACCAGGGTAATTTTTGCACCTTCGCCAACACGCTCATTATTCCATGGTGACTCCACATTGCATCTTAATTTACTGCAAATCTGGGTTCTGCAAATGTCTTACATCACACAATTGCAGGAGAGCTAACACAAAGCAAGGAATCATCACCTTGTCATCAGATAATTGCTGTTGCAGCTAAACAGGCTGAAGCAAAGCTCCAGCCAGGCTAGCACTAGTTCAGACAAGTCCTGAGACCTCTTTTCCTGCCTTGGAACAAGGCTGTGACCTTGTACAAGCAGCAGCTGCTCCATGTTTAACTGGGCTTCAGAGCTATGAAAACATGGGACCTCGGGAGAGGCCACGGAGCATCTTCTGCATTGCTCATCTGGTAAGAAAACGTGTTCTCCAGGGACACTTGAACCTCTCCCCTCCAAATCACCCCCATTCTTGGGGCCAACCTCAGTCAGCACCATGCAAAGTGGGAATGCCCCTGTGTTCAGATGACATGTTGGTGGCAATGATCCCATCAAAAAGGTGGCTTCAGCTGCACCGACTTTCCTGCACAAAGCAGGAACTGGCTGAATTTCAAGATGGTTTTCATCAGCCTCTTGAAACTTGGCTCACATGCAAATGTCTTCAGGAAATCGCTGTGATGTGGAATCCCAGGGTCTAAATCTTTATTTGCTTCCCTCCTGTTTTTCCAGCTCAAACCCAGTGCAGGGGGAGAAGGAGAAAGTAACACAGAATCCTGGTGCAGGGAACCGGGACAATGCCGTGGTCTGCACGATGCAGACGGTTGAGATGCAGCTTCCCACCGTGCACCCATCACTGTTTTCTCCATGTTTTGGTATTTTTTCTCTTAGAGCATCTTCAGCTGGCCAGGGTGCACCTGATCTCATGGAGCAGCACTCCCAGGCCGTGTATCCGTGGAGCACTGAGATTTCAGCATATCTCCTGGGTCCGTGGGATTAGAGGTGGTCATGAACTGGGTGGCTCACGAACCAGTGCTGCAAATGTCTGGTGGGCCTCATAATGAAGCACTTTCTTCTCAGAAACCTGCAACAGCCTCTCCAGACTAATCACCTGTAATCAGCCCATCATGAAGCTCTCGGTGTGCTGCAAAAGATGAGTTCTGAATCTGGTGAGAAACCCGTTTTCCTTGGAAGGTCAGTCGGGATCTCCCCCTCTTCTCAAAATGATCTCACTGAACCTAATCCGGAGTGCTGCAGTGCTGGCTCCATTCCTGTCCAACCAGCTGCACTCCTGTCTGGCCAAGGCAGAGAACTCCATGGTCAGCCTCTAAAGTCAACTTTCTTCCCAGGGGCATGGAAAGAATCGAGACATCTGAACTTTCCTGCCTCTCATTTTCTTGTCTATCTGAAATGGTTGACTTAGGTTGAGCATGGGCCAAATTCGGGAGAAGCAGGAGTGCTCTGGGCAGGACAGTGGGACAGGCCAGCCCATGAGCCAGAGCAGGTGTCTGGTGTCTAACAAGACGTGGGCTCACACAAAGCACCTTCTGTGATGGTTTTCAGTGTAGCTCTGATGTCTGCACCCCCACAAGTACAAGCATGGGCACCCCAGCAGATACCATAGACTTTAATGCATAGAACCTTGCAAGCAAGCACATCTTCTCTAGTGTCAGTAGATGGTCTTGTCATAGACACCAAACCCTTTCAACCTTCCTGCTTTCTGAGCCTGCATGTGCTTTGGGAGTGGTAGCACAGCTATGGCTGCAGAGAAACACCCTGTGCCCGGCTCTTCTGGTGCAGCTGAGCAGAGAATCACAGAACTGCCATGATTGGAAAGGACCTTTAAGATCATCGAGTCCAAGCATTATCTATCTCTACCAGGCCCCTTCTACACCATATCCTTGAGCACCCTATCTAGATGGCTTTTAAATACCCCCAGGGATGGCAACTGAGCCACCTCCCTGGGCAGCCTGTCCCAGTCCAAGCTGTGCTGTTATAGATTCCACTCTCTCCTGACAGCAGGACCTGCCCAGCCCTTACAGCCGGGATTTATGCAGACATGATGGTTAGTTACACACTCTCTGCAGACACCCCACGCTCCAGCCTGCTCTGCTGTTCTGTTCCCAATAAAAGAGTGGTGTGTGTCTCCAGAAGAGGGAGTTTGTGCTTCATAGAACCACAGAATGGTTTGGGTTGGAAGGGACCTTAAAGATCATCTGGTTCCAACCCCCTGCCATGGGGGGAACACCTCCTACTCACCAGGTTGCTCAAAGCCACATCCATGGTCTCTCTGGATGGATCCCTTCCCCCCAGTGTGTCGGCCACGCCACTCAGCTTGGTACCATCCACACACTTGCTGAGGGGGCCTTGATCCCAGTGCCCATGTCACTGACAAAGATGTTAAATAGCACCGATCCCTGAGGAGCACCACTCATCACTGGTCTCCACTTGAACATCAAGCCATTCACCACAACTCTGAGTCCGACCATCCAGCCAATTCTTTATCCACTGAATAGTCCATTCATCAAAACCATATATTTCCAATTTAGAGACCAGGCTGCCATGTGGGCCAGTGTTGAAGGCTTTGCACAAGTCCCAGTAGATGACGTTGGTTGGTCTTCCCTTATCCACTGATGCTGGAACTCCAGCCTGTTCTCCAAGCATTTGCACAGTTTTAAACATCATGGAAAAGTTCAAGAGCTGCTTTCTTTCCTTACTCATCAGAGCAGCCACTCCTTTCCCAGGACCCTGAACATGTTCAAAGCAATGACCATGCTTGTCATTTCTAGCAGGAGGCAACGTGAAAATGGAGCTTTTCTTCTAAGCAGCACCCATGGCATCACCCTGGGCCTGAGCACGTCATTTATACTTACCTGGCCACCAAAAAAGACAAGAGGCTAGGGTGAAGGCTAGGGGAAGCCAAGAAGGAGACTAGTAGAAATAAAGGCCACAACTCAAAGTGCTCCTTGTGCTGCCAGCTCTCTTCTTCTTCAGGCCAACACCAACCTCAGCAACATCCCCTCAGCGTAACTTCATCTTTTGTTCTTCATCTGTTTGCTCTTCTCCATCTCAAATCAGCCAAAGGGGAACACAGCAAGAGAGAGCTCAGCAAGTGACCCCAACAGAAATGCTCTTTCAACTGATCAGTTCCCTCCTGCTGCTGCTTTTCTCTTCAACTGGTTCAGTTCTTGATACTTCTCAGACTGATTTGGTTCCTGGTTGATCTATCTCTAGCCTCACCCACCACCCCAATGACAATCACCTGGGGGCATTTGGGGCCTTACACAGGTGGGGCAGGTTCTGTCTCTGGGACCTTGGGGAACAAAGCATGTTGCTGGGTTGTGACTCATCCATAGGTCAACTCCACCTGGGGGTCCACAGCCCAGGCCCCAGCACTTCATCCCGGCAGGTGCTTGCACATCTGCATTCATACTGCTTGGGCCCAGGCAGGGATGTGTTTGAACTTATCCAAATCTCAAAGCTGGTCTTGGTGTTCCATAGACACATAATCATCCTAACAGAGCACAGTCTGCTTTTGTTGGATGCTATATAATGCTTGGTGAAGATCTGAGAAGTGTCTCAGCCATGTACGTGGGCAGAAAGATGTGAGAAATTGGTATGAGGTGCCAGCCTGGACCACTGGGCACCAAGAGAGTGGTCAATGGCTCAAAGTCTACCTGGAGCCTGGCTCAAACATCTGCTCCTCAGCCTTGGCTCTGAGTACTGAAACCAGGGAAGACTCAGAGCTGTTGTGGTGGCACAGAGGGAGAAGCCAGAGCCGAGCTATAGGGACCTGGTCACAAAGCCCATAGGAGGACTCCAAGCCCCAGGGTTGCAGAAAGCCACCAAGCTGGGAGTGTTCAAATTGTCCAAGGGCTCAAAGGAGCAGCAGAAGTGGCACTGGGCAGGTGTGAGTCCTGTCTGAGACACCAGCAGCATCTGGGATGTGGGTCGCAGGTTTTCTGTATCACCCTGAACAGTGACACAATGACAATGGGGTCCTCCTTGGAGGCAGGGGAGTCCAAATGGGCAAGGAAAGGTCCATAGGAGGAAAAACTGAGTGTGAGCTCAACAAGGGGCAACTGGGGGGAGCTGAGAAGGCTGCACATACAGACCCTTCTGCACCTCACAATCAGGGGTAAAAGAGACGAGAGGGAACCTCTCCCTCCTGCAGAGCATGGGAACACCTGGTGCGGGGATGCCCAGGTGGACAACCATCCAGCCACCAGCATCTTCCAGCTCCTTCAGCTGTGACATCTTCCTTGAGAACAAATCTCAGGACACAAAGGCAAGTTGCAGTGCAAAAGGACCAGTATCCCAGAGCAGCTCTGATGCTGGAATGGGAGGAGCTGGGCTCTCCAGCATCTGCCTCCTGGTGTGTGGCTGGATTCTGTCTTCTACTGAGACCACCACATCAGGGATCTTTGATTCTGGCTGAAAAGAGAGGACAGCGGGTGGTCTAAAAATGTCCAAAGTATTGTTCTGGCAACAAGAACCTTCCAGAAAAGGCTTGGTGTGGTGGGAACACTGAATTCACGCCAACGGACAGACTTCAGCCACCACTAACCTTCCACACTGTTATCTCCACACAGCAAGAATTCCTTCAGCTCCATTACCTGCCTCCCAGCCTCTTGACAATATTGTCACTCTCCAGGTGAAGAGACGCTGCCAGAGCCAGTGCAGGTTATTCCACCTGCTGGTACATACTCCTGGTCCTGAGCTGTGGAATGACCAGTGACCCCTGTTGGTGTGCTCTGGCTCTCTCCTTACTGAGTTGGGCAATCCTGGGGTGGTCCCAGCAAGCCAGTCTGAGCACTGCAGGCACTCATGGCCAGCCCCTCTCCTCCACCACGGTCCTCTTCCCCAGTGGGGCTGCTGGGGTCCAGTTCTGCCCACTTGCCTGGACAGTCTCCAAGCCCTCCATGGCTTCCAGGCAGGAGGGACACTTTTCCCAGCAGCAGGAGGCTTGGCAGTAGGAACTGCCCAGGACTTGGAACTCTCAGATCATCTGGACTTCACAGACACTGGCTACTCTTGCAAAAATAAGGCCTACCAGGCTGTGAGCATCAGCTGCCTGTTCCAAGGGTGTGGGCATGGCCACACATCCTCCTCACAGGGACGAGGTGTCCTGAGCCACCAGAACCTCCCTGTGCAGCAGACGGGGCTCACCTGAAAGCCCCCCAGCAGCAGGGAGGGCTCAGCAGCCTGCCAGAGAAAGGGCTCCCTGTACTCCTTGTTTTAAATAAGCAGATTCGAAGGCTGCTTGTCTCCTGCTCAGCTGCCTCCACCTGGAGCCAGGCACTCCCACAGCTTTTACGGAGCCTTCCCGTTCACGTCTGACCTTACAAAATGAAGATAACAAGGTGACAGTCGCATCCTAGTTTTATTACAACTGACCTGCAGGCAGAAGGATAGAACTATTATTACATAAACACTCTGATCCCTGTATAATATCTTAAATAGAGGAGGAAGTCAAACCAGGATACCGGATAAAATGCTCTGAAGCTCTCTGAAGCAGTGAAGTTCCCGAGCTCCAGTTTACAGACAATAAGGCAACATCCCTGCACATCCCCAGATTTTTGATAATTTTTATACATTTTTTTTCTATGGTACAAGAAAAAAAAATAACGAGAGTTCACAATGTACAGTTCTTACACTATTTTCACAGCTTCTGAACACTATACACTGTTTTTTTTTCTTTTTTAATAAAGATACATTGTCATACATGGTACACCCTTGACTAAGCCTGTCCTTCCATAGAGCCATCCAGGCCACGGCACCTCAGCCCTGACCTCTTGCCAGCAGCTCAGAGCTTTGTGTTCCATCTCCCCTTGCCAAGAGCAAACGGGTCCTTGTGCTGCAGATGAGCTCAGGACAGGGCTGGGGAGAGGACTCGGCCATTCCGAGCAGGCTGTTGCTTCTCTTGGAGGACAACTGGCTTTTGGGAGGCTCCATCTCCCCATTGGCCCTCTGAAAGGTTTTGGGGCTCCCTGTCACTGAGATGTCAACCAGACTTTGAAGTCTGAAAGGTGGGGGTGGAGGCAGAGCACCTCTGCACAGGTCTGTCTTTCCTGGATCTATGTCTCTTCAGTCCCCGCAGCCAGCACCTGAGGTGCCACTATGGGTGGCTGAAGGCTGGTGAGATGAACCACAGCTGGCCAAGATGGGCCAAGCCTGAGAGAAACTGAGTAGAACCTAAATTCTACCACTTTAGATACGCTACAAGACTTGTTCAACTGATCCTTCTCCACGGTTCATCAGAGCTGTTGGGAATGAGCAGTTCCTGCAGAGCTCTGCCTTGGCCCTTTTGGGAAGACCACCTGACGAGCAGCCCTGGAGGAACATAACCCAGGAAGGGCAGGAGGACTGCACCTCCCTGCCCGACCTGAGGGATCACCTCAGCCTCAGCCCTGCTCTTGGAGGGACCAGCTCTGACAGCGGAGCAGGAGACGAGCGGTGCTGCAAGGAGGTCACCTCTGCAGCTGGACAAGCACCAGGTGTCCACAGCAGCATGGCCTCGGCTCTCTCCTGTCCCAGCCCAGCAGCTGGGGCTGGATGTGCTGGTCTCCAGTGCTCCCGCATCAGCCCAGTTTGCCCTTGGCAGCGGTGGTGTGACGTGGGCAGCCCTTCCTGGGGAGTCCTGCCAGCACCAAGTCCCCGCTCCAACAGCAACTCAGGGCCTCTGCATCTTGGGCTGGGTGTTGCTGCAGAGCTTTGACAGTTGCTCCAAGTCCTACCAAGTGTCCCAACCAGACCACTCAAGATGGGAATTAGAGACCTCGCAGCTTCCACTTTGTCCTTGGCATGCTGCTAAATGCCTGAAAACTGCAATGTTTTGGGGAAAAAAAAAAAAAAATCAGGAAAAATTAATCTTTGAAAAATATGCCAACTAAACCAAAAAAGACTGGTGTGCTTCTTTTGCTCAGCAGTGGGCCAGAAGATGACAGCCTGGCTGACCTTGGACCACCTAAATGAAGTCCTCAAGGCCTCATCTCCACCTCCTCTCTGCACCAACCAGCCCAGCCAGGCTCGCTCCAGTGACCAGAGCTGTGGAGGTCACAGCAGAGGTAACAGATGCTGGGGGTGGTGAGCCAAGTGTGAGCGAGCGAAGCAGAGGGTGACAGTGGCAGCAGCGGGGCAGGCCCAGGGCCCATGGCACGGGGGGACATCCCCAGCGTCCTGCGTGCGGTGGGAGAAGGAAGCGCTGAGGTTTGATGGTGAGGGACACGGGGCTGGGGGTGGCCTCAGGGTCAGGGAGAAGGGGACAGCGAAGAAGGTGACAAACACAGGCTGGAAATCACCAAGAGTGGCTCGTGAGAAGAGCTGCAGCCTGTGAACGGCCCCCGTGGAAGTCCAAGCAAAGCCAGCTGGTGGAGAGCACTGTGCAGCTATAAACCAGGTCACAAGCAGGTTAAATTCAATCGAGTAGTTTAATAATTCTTCAGGTCAAAGGTCTTATCTTACCAGGTAACAATTTACAGGACACCTAGTTAAGAGTGAAGAGTGGCTGGCTTGGTAAGAGGAGAAAGAATACATGATGTCCCATCTCTGAATAGTTTAATGTTAGCCTCTTTCAACGCAACATATTTTTGGTAAAGACATATTCACTATATTTAACATGATCTCTCTTTAACAGAAGTTCAGCTGAGCACACTGTCCCCAGAAAGTACACTGCGACTGTAAAGCAACAGAATTTCATAGCAGTAAATCTATTGCACTTTGTGAAGAATAAAATCCTCCTTTGCCTTTCTAGCTCCAGAAGGCAAAGCATCTCGTTGGTTAAGCAAAGTTCTTCTCCCTCCAGGCAGTCTCTTAATGTTCAGACAGACAACGCCTAACTTTTGTTTGTTTGCTTTTTATTATTACTTGAAACAACAATTGGAAGAGTTTGAGAGAAAAATCTTTCCAGTAGCTGCTGAGAAGTCTCCAAGTTTTTTGAGTCTAGAAATGAATTTTAGGTGCTATCCAATCACAGTCAACAAATAAATGTACTTATTTCCACATTTCATGAATATGTCCACAAAAGAGCAAGATGAGGTCTCTCTTTGACCAACACTAACACTGTGTGATCAGGTATTACAAGGATGCACTTTATATGTGACAACAGTATACAGACAGGATGGAAATAACACCAATATTATTGCACATGGTGTCTGGGCGAGCATTAAAAACACTGCAATATGTGATGAAAATTCTTTACAGCTCGTTTTCTCTCAGCCCTTTTTCTAGAGTTTGATGTAGCAGCAATATCAATCGACGTACATTGGAGAGCTGGGAGTTGCTGGCATTTGATCCAGGATTTTACAAACGTAGCATGCAACATCCACTGTGCGTTCCTCATACATCAGGATGAAGGGATGTTTCTGGAATCAGATCAAAAAACAAGGTTATGTTCCCCCTTCAGGTGCACGCTGCCTACCCCAGGTAAGAGCTCAGTGTATGGGTCTGTCTGACGCAACAACATAGGGCTTGGTGGTGGCTGCAGGACAACAGCCTGGCCCATACAGGGAATCCTGATCTTAGATGTGCAGTGTGGAGGTGGGACAGGGCTCCAGGAGTGTCAGAACTGCTGGAGGAGGCGGTGAGGGTGCAGTCATAGCAGCACCTGGTTCCTCCATGGCATGGACATGTACTGCAATCCTTTCAAGAGAGGTTTCATCATCAGCCTCGTCAGCAATGGGGAGACAGGTGTGACAGGGAGACATGACTCGTGGATGTCAAATAGGAGATAAGTTCTCCTGAACCCTGAGGCCACACCAGACAGACCCAACTCAGAGAAGCTGTAAAGTAACACCACAGTGACTCTCTGGGCCAGGACACCAGACAGGCTCCTTTTGCATCACACCACCAGAGACCCAGGGTGTGGTTTCACAAATCTCTTGAAGATGTGGCTTCCAGATGCCCAGAGCTCCTTGAAGGTGCCTGGTTGCCAAGGGTGACTTATCCAACCCAAAGGCATCACTGCATCCCCTCCTTCAGGCCTGCCTTGATGGCCCAAGACACACGGAGCAGCCTCGGAGGTGCCACCCAGCCCAGCTGTGACCAGCAGAGCCCTGGCACCTGGCATGGGTGGCCACGCTTTGCACTCACCAGAAGCTCTTTATACTTTGGCCTTTTGGACTCGTCCTTTGTAAGGCTGAAGGAAGCAGAAAAAGAATTAGGAGGAGGTGGGATTGGGGAAATGGTTACAGACATCAAATGTAAACGGTTACAGGACATGATGTTGAATCCACTGTCGTGGTGGGACTCACCACCTTTTGTCTTCTGGAAAAACCATCCCTGTGCTGTGAGTGACCACGGGGACTCCCTCCAACCCACCACGGGTGAGCAGCAAGGGTGGTCACCAACACACCCCGCTGGGGACAGAGCCCAGGGAGCTGCAAGGGAACATCATTCCTGCTGCCTCCATACAGGAACTGCTTTGACTGTTCCCCCAGTTCTGGGCAGTAGCAACCAGCCTGTCCTCCATCCCTGGGGCAGAGGGGCTCAGGGGAGAGCCCCGGGCACAGCCAGGGGACACAGCATCACACCATCATCCTGGCATCTGTGGGCAGGGCCAGGGCTGTAGCAGGTATCTGCAGGGCCAGGGCCAGGCTCCTGGGTCCTCCTGGCTCATCCCCAGCACCAGTGACACATCCAGTGCTGAGCTGGCCACTGCCACTGGGAAGGGACAGGAGGGGTGACATGAGGGACAGAAGGGAACTGTCCCCTCCTGTGGGGCTCCTCTGGCACCTCGGCCAGTGCAGGGGACAGCAGGTGGCAGCAAAGGCCACCAAAGCCCCTGTGGCAGGAGGACATGGCTAAGAGAATCAGCCTGGAGAAGAGAAAGCTTGGGGAGACCTCATTGTGGCCTTGCAGTATCTGAAGGAGGCTACAAGAAACTGGGGAGGAACTTTTCACAAAGGCCTGGAGTGATAGGATGAGGGGTGATGGGTTCAAACTGGAAGAGGGGAGATTTAGATTGGAAACTAGAAGGAAATTCTTCACTCAGAGGGTGGTGAGACACTGGCCCAGGTTGCCCAGGGGAGTTGTGGATGCTCCATCCCTGGAGGTGTTCAAGGCCAGGCTGGATGGGGCCTTGAGCAACCAGGTCTAGTGGGAGGTGTCCCTGCCACGGCAGGTGGGTTGGAACTAGATGACCTCTGAGGTCCTTTCCAACCCAAACCACTCTATAATTCTATGATTCTATAGTGGGGACATGGTGGGACATGGGGTCCAGAGACAGAGGGCTTCAGGATGGGCTCGGTGATGGGGTCACCAGCAGCCCTTGCCCTGGGCACCAGAGCTGTCCCAGTGGGAAAAGAAGGGGTGGATGCAGCACCTGAGGGGAGCTGAGCCACATTCCCAGAAGCTGCATTTCCACCCCCATGGGCTCTGCTGGACCTTTCTCGAGCTGCAGCACTACTACAGTGTGACCTCTAACTACTCGGGTAAGCAGTGGGTAATCAACACTGCCCTGCCCCGTGACCCACCCCCAGGGCACCCTCACCACAGACCTCTGCTACCCAACAGCAATTCACTGTCTGACCTCAGCCACTCTGGGACTTCAAACACGCTCCTCACAACACCTTTAAGACAACCAGTCAGAACTTCAGCTCACACCAAGTTTTGCTTTGAAATATCCATGAACGTTTTCATAAAGCAGGACTAAAAATCTATAATCTATGATTATAGAATGGTTTGGGCTGGAAGGAACCTCCAAAGCTTATCTAGTCCAACCCCCCTACAAAAAGCAGGGACATCTCTAACTAGGGCAGGCTGCTCAGAGCTTCATCAAGCCTGGCCCTGACTGTCTCCAGGGATGGGGCCTCCACCACCTCGCTGGGCAATCTGTTCCAGTGATCAACCACCCTCATATTAAAAAACTTTTTCCTAATGTCCAACCTAAATTTACTCTTTTCTAGCTTAAAACCATCACCCCTCATCCTGTCGCTACAAACCCTGTGAATAGTTCTTCCCCTGCCTTCCTACAGGCCCCTTTCAGGTACTGGAAGGTCACTATAAGGTCTCCCTGGAGCCTTCTCTTCCCCTGTGTACTTTGGTAAACAAAATTACATTGACTGCCTTTCACATTTTGATAGAAAATTACTTCATCAGAAAATTCACAATCATCCCTTGACCAAAGCAGGACCATGCACACGTGGCAGGTGGGCAGGGTGCCCCAAGCCTCTCCTGCACAAACACTGCACACTCTCCATCCAAGGCCCTGCCCTGTAGGAAACCATCTTTAGTCTTGATCTTGACACGTGATTGACACAAGACATGACTCCAACCACCATCCAGCCACCCGGTACAGGTTCTGACAGTGACTGCACTGAGCAGACCTGGGTGGGAAGGCTCCTGGCCCTGCCAGGCAGAAGGCAGAAGAAGTACATCTCCTCTGCCCAACGACGGGACAACACTGCCAGGCATCCCTGGCTTCCACCTGCAGAAGAAAGGGCAAACAGCAGGTCTGGCCCAGGGCTGTGTCATACCAAGGAACAGGAGCACAGGCTAGGCCCTCACCTGCTCAGCAAACCTCCTGCCATGGGTCTTACCATGCCCCTCCTGAGCATAGACTCTCAGAGGTTTTCTCCTCGTCCCTTCCCCGAAGAGCAGTTTCCAAAGGTCTGCCCTTCAGACCCCACCCAGACAAGTCTCCCATCACCTCCAAACCAGTGAAATGCAAAAGGTCCTCACACTGGCACAGGAACTGAGCTAGAAGTGCTTGGCATGGCAAACACCTGGCAATGACCAAACAAGCCAACTCCAAGTGACTTCAGGAGGAAACACTTACCACAAGTTGACGAAGTTGATGAAGCTTGGGGAGAACTCCCTTTCCTCTGAGTTACTCAGCTGTGGTGGGTCTCCTTTTACTACTTGTGTCAACTGGTCAAACACACTGTTCCACTTGGGGTAGGGGAACCGCCCCGTGGCCAGCTCGTACTGCAGGGAGACAGCAACAGCACCAGGCATGTTTCACCACGGAAGTTCAACCAGGGCAAGAAAATGTCTACAGGGACCTCCCAACCCCCCAGAAGGAAGACTAAGACGAGATTCTTCATCCCATTCTCTATACGAAGCTCAGCTGAGAGAAGAGGAGGGAAGGTTTTACCCACCAGTAAGTTCTGCTGCCTGCATTAGGAGCACCTCCAGGGTTAACCTGGCTAAGCCATGATTTCATGTTGGCAATGTCTTCTCCTCTGCTGACTAGAAAATGAACCAATGCTCTTACTAAGGTGTTAAAAAGTAGGAAGGTAAAATCCTCCAGTTCCTTCCCAAGCATCCCAATGACATTAGAGAAAATGGATCATGAGAATCACACAATTGTAGAACATCTCAAGTTGGGAAGGACCCGTAAGGACCATCAAGTCCAACTCCCTGTTCCTCGCAGGACAATGAATATGAGCATTTTAAAACACCAGTGGGGAAGACAGAAGTTACTGGTTCTTAACTTATTGCTTCTGCTTTCTCTCCTACTTCACCACCTCAAGAAGGGCAGATCTTTTCAGTTTATCAATGTGTGCACCCAGCAGCGCCGTGGCTCAGCCAGAGAGGAATCAGCAACGGGGATCCAGGATTAGCTGAAGTCTCCTGCACAGCCAAAGGACTCCAGAGGCCAGGGCTGTGAGAGGCTCATTTCACAGGCTGGATGCTCTGTTCTGCACCACCACACTCACCATCCCTTCTCATCTGAGATTTTGAAGACAAAATTCATTTGTGATCCAACACCTCTTCCCTGTTTCCCTGCAAAACACAGCTGCAGCTAAACCTATCCTCAGGGGTTCAGGAGAACCATCTACCTTGAAGGGATCTCTGTTGTCTCTAAGCCAGGAGGTGCCCACTTCCATCACAACATGCAAACGCTCCACAGCAGCAGAGCTGGGCTTGGCTTGGAGCAGGTTTGACACCAACCTACCCCATCACGCTGCAGAGCTCCCCAAGGCTGCCCACCAGGGAGAGCAGCAGAGGGTTTAAACCCCACTCACCAGCGTGATTCCCAAGCTCCAGACATCTGAGCGGACGTCGTAGCCTTGCCTGGAGGCGCTGGGATCTATCCTTTCAGGCTGCAACAGGGAGAAAGAGCAGTCAAACACTGAAGCCACAGAGGATGGAGGAAGAGGCATCTGCAAACTTAGAAAAAACTCTGGATTTGTCCCACTAGGCAGAGCCTGGCCCAGCTCTAGAGCAAACCCGTTGCTTGGGCAGACTCCTGACCCAGCAGAGAAACATCTTAAGGAACCAAGCAGTGATTTTATGGAGGTGCAGTGTGAAAGGTGACCTGAAACAGCAATTCTGCACAGTCCATTGGTTTTTTCACTTTTGTACCAGCAGCTTGAATGATTGTTACTATTTATTTCATTTTGTTTAACTTGGGGAAATCTTTAACAAAAGTCTTGCCTTCTCTGTTTTTACAGCAAAGTTGTCCCTAGGGAATCCTAAGAACTGGAATGAACATCTCCTTGTCCACCAGCCCAGGGAATGGAGGTTTAACAGCCTCTATCATAATTCTTCTTCCCAACTGTCTGCTGGTTGCCAAACCCCAGGAGGTGCTAAAAACAATGCATTTTAAGAACAGCTCTACAAGGTTTTGGGCATCTCTTGAAGGTAACTATGATGTTACAAGGTCTTCAGACACAGAAAATCTCTTCCATAGAAAACAGTATTGAGCCAGACACGGGTGATTTGCACCCAAGAGCGAGTTACCCAGAGAGGTGACCCAGCACAAAACATCTTTATGCTTTTCATGTAACCTTTACAAGAAACTTCAGTTCTGCCACCTTTAGTTAGAAATGTAATAATTAAATGTCAGAAGAAGCAGGGTCTCATTCAGTTCTGAATACAACAACAGAGAGACCTGAATGGCAACAAAATACTGAATTATCAGGTACAGGACATACTACAAAAGCCCTGGTTGCTTCCTAGGCTGCATTTCAATACAATTTCATGGCAGATGCCAGCTGAAGAGTGCCATGCAGTGAACAAAGTCCCTTAGTGCAATCTCAACCCTCCAGTGGACCACTGCATGAGAAGACCACCATGTTTCCACAATACTTCCCAGCCCTCAAACCCTCATGGTGTTTCTGGTTGCTCTGCCAAGCTGCAAGCTCTCCTCTTTGCAGCCCACCACTTACATGTGGCTGTCCCAGATGTGTCTACTTCCACACCTCTCCCATTCCACCAGTCAAGACCTGGGTCCACCAGGATCTTCTCCAACAAGGAAACTTGCCCAGGCCACCACCCACATAGAGAAGGGAGAAGAAGTTTCCACCAAGCTTCAGTGGTTCTATGTGTGGCTTCTCCCAAAGCCTCCTTGTGTCCACTACTCCTCAGTACATGGTATATTGCCTTCCCAGTGCCACTGATGTGTCCCCACTTCCAGTTGCAGCATCTGCTCTGAAAGAGGCTGGATTCAAAGGCCATGCCCTGGACATGCTGCCTTTCCCACCCTCCCACGTCTGCCCTTGTCTTTGCTTCCTTATCCTCCAGTCACGGTTTCCATTCATCTTAAGCTCATGTATTAGTTGTTCCTCTCATGACTTGAATGGACTTTTCAACAATTCTAGTGGGAGGGCATGTAAAATAATAAAATTACTAAAATTCAACACTTTTAAACCAACCATGCTCTTTTTGCAGCCCAGCCAAAACCATCCTGTTTGTCTTGCAGGTCAGCCTGTGCTCCTCACTGCTCACCACCCAGCATCCCACCTTCAGCCTCTCCATACTGGGAACACCAATCCCACACATCACCAAACCAGCTGACAAGGAACTAAGAGTTCATACAAGCATCTAGTTCTTTAAATATGGGCAACAGGAACGTAATGACAATTTCTCCACAATTTTGTAGCTGAGACAGTGGGAAAACAGCAAGAGGAGTGAGGATCTGAATGGAATAATGTGTATTCCCAGTCCCTGCTGCTTGCTTATTGGAGGGGAGGATGGTTTGATAAGCAGTGAAAGTTTAGGATGCTCTTGGATGTTTCAGGAGGTAACTAGAATTTCAGTAAGAATCAAAGCATCTCAAGGAGGTGCCTGTGGTTGAGCACTGTCTCACACCAGGCTCAGGAAGGAAAAGAGGAGCTCAGACTTACAAATCAAAGCTGTCCTCTGCTCGTAAGCAACCCATGGAATAACCTCACCTAATGGCTACAACACAGTCAAAATGCTCTCAGTGCTGTATTTCTGCAGACAGAGCAACAGGGACTTGGCCCTAGACCATGGTGGCACAGTCAAAGGATGGACCAAAATAAATCCTGTCTAAATACAGAGCAGAATCCTGGGAATTTTCCATGTAGATGACATGGGAGCAATTAACACCACTGAAGGAAGAGTCAGCGTGTCACGCTCTGGGGACCTGGAACCAGGGCTGCAGACAAAGCTCAGCTCATACCAGGTGTCCTTCTAACACCAAGCACAATGAGGAAAGGAGATGGCTGAGCTGGAGAGCCACCACTGGATGTGCTGAAGGGGCAGGGTCCAAAGGCATCACAGAGGGGTCCAGGCTGCCAAGGGGGGTCTCTCTCTTTCAGTGTCTATCTAAACACCAGCATCTTGACTGAGAAACGAGTAGAAGTGGGCAGCACTGATCCTCCCTCGCCTCCCAACCCCCAGCTCAGCCAACACACAGTCCTCGGGGTGTGACACAAGGACAGACACACACACACAACTCCTTGGGGTCTTCAGCTGGTTCATGTTGATAGAGAGCAAAGCAGCTTTTCTGGGAAAAACAAACCCTTGAAGCTCAAAACTGGATTTTCGCTGGTTTATATAAATGGGGAGTTTTCTCCCACGTGCACTGAGAGTTCAAAACTGCCTCCATAGCATTAAAATGTACATGGCAAACTCTTATTTGCTACTTAGGCTGATACTTCCCTAAACTAAAAGAAAATAAAGGTTACCAGGAGAGAATGACCAGAAGGAGCTAAATTTTGCAATACAAAAAAACCCCTGAAATCCACCTGATACAAATCCCCTGCTCCAAGCACGGGAGCAGACAGGTGCAAGATGGAAGCTGCCAACCTCCACTGGAGATTATCTTCTTGTGCTAAAATCATGTGGAATGAAGTCCAGGGATGTTCCTGGCTTTGGCTGATGCTGGAAGCAAGGCAGAGCTGCACATCACCTCTTTTGATGGAGCTCAGACCAATCGCATCCTGGGCTGCATCAAAAGAAGTCTCCATACCAGAGATGCTCCATTCCCCTGAGCATTTTGGTGCCTTCCTCTGGACATGCTCCAATATGTCCCTGTCCTTCTTGTGCTGGGGGCTCCAGAACTGGACACAGCTCCAGGTGAGGTCTCCCCAGGGCAGAGCAGAGGGGCAGAATCCCCTCTCTTGATCTGCTGGCCACAGTTCTTTTGATGCAGCCCAGGATGGGATTGGCCTCTGGACTGTGATTGCACATTGGTGGCTCATATCCAGTTCTTCACCCACCAGCACCCCCAAGTCCCTTTCCACAGGACTGCTCTCCAGTAGATCCTCTCCCAGGCTATACTGATAATGCTGGTTACCCCAGCCCAGGTGCAGGACCCCCAGGTGGAAACGCTGCCTCCCCTGCTGTGGTGACCCCATTTCTGAGGATTTCTCATGTCCCTGCAAGGGGCTCGGCAAGTGCTTGGCTAAAGAACCATCTGTCAGTGCCCAAGCACCTTGGCTTTTGGGGGCAGCTCCAAACCGAAGCCACAGCGAGGAGAGGAACGATGTCCCCAGACAGCTCCTGCAGGGTGTGCAACTGCAATGGAAACCATCCTTAGCACCAAAAATCACAGAATCACAGAATGTCAGGGATTGGAAGGGACCTCAAAAGATCATCTAGTCCAATCCCCCTGCCGGAGCAGGATCACCTAGATGAGGTTACACAGGAACATGTCCAGACGGGTTTTGAATGTCTCCAGAGAAGGAGACTCCACAACCTCCCTGGGCAGCCTGGGCCAGTGTCCTGTTACCCTCACCGAGAAGAAGTTTCTTCTCATATTTAAGTGGAACCTCCTGTGTTCCAGTTTGTACCCGTTACCCCTTGTCTTATCATTGTTTGTCACTGAGAAGAGCCTGGCTCCATCTTCGTGACACTCCCCCTTTATATATTTATAAACATTAATGAGGTCTCCCCTTAGTCTCCTCTTCTGCAAGCTAAAGAGCCCCAGCTCCCTCAGCCTTTCCTCATAAGGGAGATGCTCCACTCTCCTAATCATCTTTGTAGCCCTACGCTGGACTCTCTCCAGCAGTT
>VYZX01033802.1:290415-341519 GCA_013401335.1 Brachypteracias leptosomus
CCATGGATTTATGGATGTCCAGATTGCTTAATTGCTCCCTAACCCAGTCCTCATCAACCGAGGCAAACTTCTCCCTTGTCCTGGCTTCCTCTGGGGCCTCAGGGGCACGGGGCTCCTCAGGACAGACTCCGGCTGAGTAGACAGAGACAAAGAAGGTGTTCAGTAACTCAGCCTTCTCTGTATCTTCTGTCACCAGGGCACCCTCCCCGTTTATCAGGGGGGCTACATTGCCTCTGGTGTTAGTTTTATCTGCTATGTATTTGAAAAAGCCCTTTCTGCTGTCCTTGACCCCTCTCGCCAGGTTTAATTCTAAGGAGGCCTTAGCTTTCCTAGTTGCCTGCCTACACCCCCTGACAAGAGCCTTATACTCTTCCCAAGTCGCCAGCCCCTCCTTCCAAGATCTATAAACTTTGTATTGAGGTGGAACCTCCTCTCTTCCAGCTCACCCCCATTGCCCCTTGTCCTATCACTGGATGTCACTGAGCAGAGCCTGGCTCCATCCTCCTGACACTCTCCCTTTACATATTTATAAACATTAATAAGGTCATCCCTCAGTCTCCTCTTCTCCAAGCTAAAGAGCCCCAGCTCCCTCAGCCTTTCCTCACCAGGGAGATGTTCCACTCCCTTCAGCATCTCTGTGGCTCTGTGCTGGACTCTCTCCAGCAGTTCCGTGTCCTTCTTGAGCTGAGGGGCCCAGAACTGAAGACAATATTCCAGCTGACTGATGAAAAAGCCATTAACACTTGGTCTTCCCTGAGCCTGTACCACAGCACCAGTCACTCCAGGGGTCGTGCAGCATCCTATCCTGGTCACAGGAGGAGAAATGGCTCCTTGGCCAGGGTGTGACACAGCAAAGGACACACAGCCGTGACGGGAGGAGGAGCTGACAGGAAAGTGAAGAACGTGAGCTCTTCTGTCTTTGCTGGCCTGGTGGACCTGCTGCTCCTCAGCCTACCACCTCTAGGACATCAGCAGTAACACTGTCTCTGTGTGCACACAGGAGATAAGAGCAGCGTTGTCAAAAAATACTTCAGGCAAAACATTCAGCCCCGCTTGGACTCCTGAATCCAGACATTCCTTCCCAAATCCCCTCTGTTCTCTGATTTCCTCTCCCTGCCCCTGGGCCGGGTCAGCCACGGCGCCCGCGGCCACACAGCCATTATCAGCAGAGATCGTGGTTCCAGAGAATGGCCTTTCCTCCCCTCCTATTTCCTTTACATATTTACTCCCAGAGACTGTTTCATTTAGAAACTTCTCCAGCAGCACTTTGCAGGTGGGGAGACAGGTTTCCGCTCGCAGGGCACTGCCACCCCTCCCGCCTGCGTTTCCCACCAGCCTCCCAGCTCCTCCATCCCAGCAGCAGGAATACTGCAGGAAAGCGATGGATGGTGGATGGAGGACACTTGCGGGGCACAACGAGGTCCTGTTGGGCCTGGCACAGTGTATTCTCAAGGACCTTCTTAGTCTTGTTCAAAGGGTAAATGTGTGGCTCTAATAAACTTGGACCAGTGCAGTGCGTGATCAGGGCTGCAACTAAATCAAGCATGAATAATTTGCATTAATAAATGGCTTCACTGTTAAAGTTCAGGGTGTAACTGGTGTTAAAAGGCCTCTATTGAGTGGGACACACGGGATTTATAACAGTATCTCAAAGGTGACCTTCCTTGGCCTATCACTAATAATAGCCAAAAAAATATAAACTTAGCATTGCTAAATTCTACAGATTATAAAAATACTGCGAGTGTGATAAATAAGGGCTCCTGAAGGAGCAGTGTGACTGGAGTGTCTGGTGAGCTGGGCTCTGGCTGGAGCTGACTCACCCACCAGACACAGAGAAAGCAGCTCTCTGGGGTGACAGTGCCAGGAAGACAGAGTGAAACCCCAGAGCAGCACCATGACTAAAGCTGGGAGACCTGCTAGGAACTGCTACTCTTATTATATACTCTGCAGGTGAGACAAATGCTAGAAGTTTGCTCAATTTCAGGGCTTACATTTGTAAAAGGATGCTAAAAAATGGAGGGTTTGTATCACAGCCATAGAATATAATCCGATCTGCCTGAAGGGTGTAAGCTGCTCAGTCCCTGATCTCCTCAAAATAAAGCTTAAGAGGTGACTACATTGGAGTCAGAAAGTACCTACTGGGGGAAGAGGCTCTGGCAAGTAAAGGGCTCCTTAATTCTGCACACAAAGTAGAAACAAGAGCCCTCAGCCATCCATTAAAGCAAGACTTACTCGTATTAAAAAGATGGTATTAGGAGGATAATTAATGACCAGGACAACTTCATGGGCACTATGGTGGATTCTCTAGCACCTGAAGAGGCACCTTTAATGCACGACTTTGGAGGACTTCTCTGTCTGGTGTTGTTTTGGAAGACCACCCCAGAGCTTGATGCACCCCCTCAGTGCCCTCCCCACCACTGTACCAGATTGACAGGGGCTCTGGAGAGGCAGCAGCTTTGGAGGCTGCAAGGCTTCATTTCAGCCCCGCAGTGACTTCATCACAGAAACTGACTGAGGGCCTGAAATTTTGGTGGGGATAGAATCACAGAATGGTTTGGATTGGAAGGGACCTTAAAGATCACCTAGTTACAACCTCCCTGCCATGGCAGGGACACCTCCCACTAGACCAAGTAACACAACTAGTGCTAGGGCATCTACAACCTCCCTGTGCAACCTGTTCCAATGTTTCATCACCCTCAGAGTGAAAACTTCTTCCTTCCTTACATCTAATCTAAATCTCCCCTCCTCCAGTTTGAAGCCATCACCCCTCATCCTATCACTACAAGCCCTCATAAAAAGTCCCTCCCCTTCTTGCAGGCCCCTTTAAGTACTGAAAGGTTGCAGTAAGGTCTCCCTGGAGCCTTCTCTTCTCCAGACTAAAAGTCCTGAAGTAGTTAGTCACAATTGCAGGGAGCCTGGTTATTTTTCCATAGCCTTAATGTCCAATCAACAGGAAGCACAGACTGAAAAGGAGTCCAGCAGGACACAGTGCAAGGGGACAACCTCTGATCCTAGAGGACTCTCTTGACACAGCAGGGAAAGGGAACCCAAGAGAGGGTGTCTAGAGATGAAGTTACACACATCCTAACCAGAAATCAAACATAAAAAAAAGGCAGATGGTCAGCAGCAAAGGTGACTCATTGTGTGGCTGCTCTTTCTTAAAATCTCCTCCATTCTACCAGAAGCTGTTGGTCTGGGCACAGGATCAGCAGCTCCCCCAGCTGTGGTCAATCAGCTCTCCTCCTGGCCCCAGCACCCGGGAAAGCTCACCCCCACAAAGCACAGCCCTCACCACCCAGGGCCAGTCCTGACCACCATCTTTCCCATGTTGTGGGAAACAGGAGCTTCTGCACTCCATGAACACTGGAATAGCCAGTCCTGAACAAGGCTGTGTGCCCTGCTCCTGCCATGGCCTCGTGCCCTGCCTGCTCCACCACCGAGGGTCACACTGCAGCAGCAGGGAACGGATGAGAAGCTGGAGGCTGGACTCGGTGGTGGTGCCAGGGTGGCCACCATGTTGAGAGGCTCCAGCAGCCCCCAGCCTGTGCCGAGGGGGCACATCTGCACTTGGTAGGAAAAGGCTCTTCCCACACCCAACCCTGCCCTAAGGAGCCTTGCCCACCCCTCTCTGCATCTTCACTGCCCCGATGACCACACTCCGCTGGTTGTAGCTTCCAATGAGCCTTCTTGTAGCCAATTACACAACAGGGGCTACCCTGGGCCACCCCAGCACAGCCACACGCCCCACGCAGAGCAAACCCACAGCAAGCAGGAGCTGCTTGCTGCTTCTACCTGAACCTCCAATGCCTCCCAAGGGCAACTATCTCCCAAACCTTTCACTTCGCACCTAAATCCTAGTGGCCAAAACGACTGTTTTCCCACCCTTTTTAATCCTCTCCTCCACAAAACTCACGTCCTGACGCAATACTTGTGGCTGAGCAGGCAGCCACTGACATGTTTCCTCAAGTATACGTGAACTGCCTGGGCAGACAAGTATCTAAATGGGTGAGGAGCAAGATCCCATTGTTCTGGGGACACAGCAGGATGGGAGTGGAAGCTCTGACACCAAGACAGGAGCTCAGCACCATGGTGAAGCTGCTGGGCTGGGCTCTGAACCGCATGATGCAGGAGCCATGTTTGGACAGAAGTCCCACGCTGGGCACACCTCATGGATGATTTTTAGCTGGTGAAGGAGTAAGAGGTGATGTTCTCAGCTGCAAGCCCTGAAGCAGCAGTGACAGCAGCAGCACGGAGAGGGAAGGGCTGTGCTCAGAGCTCTGGCATCTCCCCCTGCACTTGCTGCGCCGCGGGCAGCAGAGCCCGGACCCAGCCTGCACTGCTCACACAGGGACAGGGCCACAGGGCTCACAATCTCCTCCTAGATTTGTTTTCTCAGTTAGAAAAATCATGGCTGGGGGACAAATTTCAGATAGGGGGAAAAAGGAGAAAAGCCCTAACACGCAGCAATGTTCAGGAGCGTCCAAAGCTGCACGAAGCCAAAGCAACAGGCTGCCCATGCAGATATGTGAATGACAGAGCCCGATGAAAACCTGGGCACTGGGTCAGGAATGTGAAGCTGGAGCAGAGGCTCCCGCTGCAGCTCTGCTTGGGTAAAGGGTTTGGAGAGAATCCTGCATCCCAGCCACTCCTCCCTCCATGGGTGCAGGGAGGCAGGAGAACAAAGCTGAACCTTCACTGTCACCTGCCCTGGGAATTCTGTGCATGGCCTGAATTCCACATGAGCGGGGACCTCTGCCTGGCCCTGGACACCAATGCCACCAGTGAATTCCCATCCTTGCTGGTGAGAAATGGGGAGCAGGAAGCATCCCCCAAGCCCCCTCTGCAGCAGCACCACCATGACAGGGCTCTGTGCCAGCCCTTCAGCCCCGCCACAGACAGGGACAAGCAGAAGGGTGTTTGCTGGGACATAGGTCATGCATGAGCACCAAGAAGGTTGCTCTGTACCCCCAGCACTGTGCACCCCCTTGTCCACCCCCTCATTTCAACCACTCTCCAGGAGACCCCAGCTGGGCACTGGCACTTGGGCACAGTTGCAGCTTATGGCAGCTCCCAGGTGGGAAAAGGACCTGAGGGACCGAGGACGTGTGTGACACCACCAAACTCTGTCCCTGGAGAAGTCCCAGAGGAGCAGAGCAGGACAGGACATCCGTTCTCATGCTAGCTGGGTCCTCCCCTACCTAAAACAGATGCTACCAGGCTCATCCCTCCTCTCTGACACAGAAACTGGGTTCACTTGAGTGTTAAGAAGGCAAAAAACAGTAATGCCACCAACACGACCAGCTTCAGCATGGCACACAGAGCTCTCCTCCCATGCAAACCAGCAGCAGTCTTCGCAGCAAGAGGCACTGCAGGGATCACCAGGGAGCAGCAGATGGGGAGGATGAGGGGCTGGCCAGGAGTAATCTCACCCCACGGCTGTGAGCAATCCCAACACTGGCACCAGTATGGGCACAGGTCTTGGGAGGGCTCAGCCAACAGCCAGGGCTGGCCCGAGGCAGGGCAGGGGCTCGGCCTTTCCTTTCTTTCAGAGACCAGGAGGTATCAACACATTTGCCTTTACCTCCACACAGCCATGTCAGGGGAATTCAACACCAAAAGGAAAACAGCTTCTCCAGCACTGGCAGCTCCAAGGCTGAGGGTGCCGCTTTCTGTGACAGCTCTGACAGTTCTGGTGAAACCCCACAGCCCTCCCCCAGCAGATGGACGTGGCTCCTGCTCCTCATGGGCCTGCTCGCAGTCAAACTGGCCAACATCCAATGTTATTGTTATCAACAGCTATTTGGGGACCCAGCTCCCTTATCAGGTTCCTGCAGTGGGCAAACGCTCATGCTACAAGAATTACTGCAAGTGCCAGGGGCCAAGTGGGCCTAGCAGAGCAACTGGCTCTCATCGTCTCGAGCATCAACCCCAGCCCTTATCAGACCCTTCCCTTATCAGACAGCTAATGCCCTTTGCCTATTTTACACTGAAAAAAAAAAATCTATTTTCCTTTGGAAAGGAGCGTGGCTGGTCTGACTCCTTCCTAGATTTGATCACAGCATCACTAACGCCATCAACCTCCTCTGGCCTGCAGAAAGGGCTGGCAGATGTGCCTGCATGATGGGGACATCCCTCTCTTTCCCAGACTTTCTGGTACATGGAAACGCCCATGTGCTTGCAGAGGAGTCACTGGGTCTGGCAGAAGCTGGGAAGGGGCCAGTGTCTCCACACCACCTGCCAGCTGCTGGCTCGGCCCATGCCAAGACTCTTAAACACAAACTGACCTGAAACACCAGCAGAGCCTGGGGCTGCTGACAGAGCTGCACCAAGAGCAGAGTGTCTGTGGGGGGAAAACCCAGGGGCTGTCAGAAGTGCTCACCCACCTGAGGCCAGGGGAGATGAAGCAGTGCAGCTATTTACAGACATACCAGTAACCATCACATAACTAACCCACAGACCAAGCCAAGCCACAGTTCTGACAAAAAGGGGGAACATTAATTCCTGTAATTATAGCCTGCTGAACTTGGGAGGGGAAAGAGAGGGCAGTTTTTCAAGAGGCCCGACACACACCTCAGAGGATGGGGAGAAGTCGACAGCAGCCATAACCCCAGGACACGACAGCCCCAGCTCAGCCCAGCCCAGCCTGTGCTGGCTCCAGCCCCTCCTGGGGCACCTCTCTCTGCTGCTGTCCCAGCACCCCACACTCCACCAGCACAGCAAACTGGGCAGCTCTGACTGTCCTTCCCCACAGGGAGCTCCATGTGCTCGCCAAGAGTGCTCAGAGCAGAGACGTGCCTCTGACCCCTCCAGCCTCACAAGGGCTTTATTGAAGCAAACTGCCCTGTTTCACCACGTTATGTGGGTCTGGAGCTTGCTCAGACTTTGCTCTACCTCACCACTGGTTTCCAACAACAGATCTCCTCTGTACTGTTCCATCCAGCTCCCTGAGTAACTAGCTGTGCTGTGAGGACAGTGAGGAAAAGAGGTCAAATACTGCAAAATTCATACCCTGTGCTTGCAGACGGGCTTTGTCTTGGACACAACAGTCAGATAAAAGCCATATGAAAGCTGTTACCTGATGAGTACTGTGCCTTAAAAGAGAGATATTTTCCCTTTTTGTTTCCTTGGTGGTAGATGAAAGAGTCCAGGAAACAGTATTTTTCAGCATATAGAGCCATACGATAAGTAATGACAGTTAAATATAGCCACTGAAACTCAAAGTCACACTGACAGCTCACATGAACCCAAAAGATGCATTTTCAAAGCAGAGAAGTGTTTAAAATCCTCACAGCTTTGCAAACCAGCACCACAGCTCTCCTCCCTGGGAGGGGGGGGGCAGCAAAGGGGCAGGACAGACTCCCAGGGGCCACCATTTCCACGCAGCTGCTCCACTCCTGCTGCTCTCCAGAGTCACATTCTCCTGGAATTCAGCTATGGCACACTGGGGAACTCAAGCGGTTTGCAAAAATCACTGTAATTCTGCTCTGCAGTAACTCCTGGGACATAATCTTACTGTAGCAAATGGATTTCTTGCAGACCAAGGCAAACCCACACCCGCAGCCCTGCCTGTTCTGGAGCAGGCGCTGCTGGAAGGCAGGGGGCAGAGGAACCCAGCTGGAAACCAGGGGATTTGGTCCCTTTGCCACAGCCTGGACGCCTGTGCTGACGCTGCCAGCAGCAGGGCTCCATCCAGAGCTGGGGTTCATCCAGGCAGGGGGTGCTCATCCCACGGGATGCTCCAGTCAGACGATGGGCAGGGAGAGCTGGAGGGGAGGGTCCCGCGCAGCCCCCGGCCAGCCCCACTCACCGCCATGTACGGCCGGCACCCGGCGTCCCGCGTTTTGGCAATGGAGTCCACGAGCTGTCCACTAATGCCAAAGTCACAGAGTTTAATATTCCCATTTCTGTCCAGAAGAATATTGGAAGGTTTGATGTCTGCAAGGGAAAGACATTTACGCCAGTAAGTCAGGGCTGGAGCCAAGCAGGTGCAGGGAATCGACACTGGCAGGGCTGTGCCATCATTACTGGATGTGCCACCGCTGAGGATCCTCACCAGCAGCAAGAGGAGATGGAGTCAGCCCCAAGGCTGCCCAGAGGCAAACACCCAACCACCCCAAAATCACACTTCTATGGACAATCAGACCAAAGAGGCAACGAAACAGCCCCCCTGGGCCAAGCCCATGCTCAAACTCACGGCAGTGCACACGCTAATTACGCTTTGACTCGACAAAGGCTGCTTAAAATTCCTGCAATGATCTTTGTAGGCAAGAAGAAAAGATATGAACTCACCTCTGTGAATGATTTTCAAGTTTTCTTTTAAGTGGTTTAGTGCTTTCACAGTCTAGGAAAGAAAAACAGATGAAAAATAAGCAAATGCCTGAAGATTCCTGTGATTATTAACCTTTTGGAGCTCCAAGAACAGGGAAGAAAGCACTGAATATGTTTATTTAATATGTTGAGATATCAGCACTGTCATGTGCCCTGTAATCAAAGCATTTTTCTCCCAATCTTTCCTGCAAACAGAAGGTAAGAGAGCACTTAAATATAACACCCACCACTTGTAACCTGCAAAGATCACACGCTGGGAAAGGGGAGCAAGGGGTGAAGTAGCAACTTCTGATGTTCATTATCTTGAGTAATAATTTATTTCATGCCCTGTGTGGATGCTGGTCTGTTCTCCCAAGGAACAAGTGATAGGACAAGATGAAACAGCCTTGAGTTCCACCAGGGGAGGTCTAGGTTGGATATTAAGAGAAAATTTCTTCCCTGAAAGTGTTGTCAAGGGCTGGCCCAGGCTGCCCAGGGCAGTGGTGGAGTCCCCATCCCTGGAGGGGTTTCAAAGTCATGCAGATGTGGTGCTGAGGGACATGGACTTGGCAGAGTTAGGCTAATGGTTGGACTCAATGATCTTAAAGGTCATTTCCAACCTGAAGGACTCCATGATGGACTTTTTCAGTAGGTAATAACTGTTCCCATTCCTCTGGCTAAGCAGCAGCAGCGTGGGAAGCAGCAGAGGCTGCTCTGATTTAACCATTCACCACCAGACAGAAGAGACACTTTGGGAGCCTGGTTCCATGGGATGACTTCAATAAACCCCTGAAGTTCACCATTTTAATTCATTTCACTTCTGCCTAAAATTATCAAAACCTATAACCAAAAGACTGTCCTGAAGATGATGGCAAGAGAGTGCTCATGTTGTGCTGTGTTCTGAAGCTGTGCTACTGTAAGGATGAAGTCTAGCACTGAGGAACAACTCCCAAAGACTGGTCCAACCCCGTGTTCAAGCATCCAGTAATCAAAAGCTCTGGGGCAGGTGAAGTCCCATCTCCTCCTTGCTGCCCACCTTGCTCCTCCAGTGCAAACTTCGACTCTGGCAGCACAAGCTACAGCTCTCTGAAGCATCAACTGCTTTTTAGGCAGGTCCATGGTGGAATGAGACTGGATGGCCTCCCTGGACCTGAGCTTCAGCAAGAGAAAGTCTGCTGGACTTTGTGACTGAATGTTGGTTTAAATCCCAGCTGACCCCATCAGAAGCTTCTGTCCCTGCCCTCAAACAGGTGAAGCAGAAGCTCTTCAACCAGGGGTAAAAGCTCTAACATGAAATGAAAGGTGGTTGGTGGGGCACCATCAGCCATGTTCTCCACCTGCTGAAGACTTGCTTGCACTTTTGGGAGCCTTTGCACAAGGCCACCAGAGGTTTCTCTGGACTGGAGTGGCCCAGCATCCCCTGCAGAAATCCAATGGACCCGGCAGTTTTACAGGCAGAAGCAGGACAGAGGTTTCAGGACACCTTTCAACTCTCCTTCCTCCACAGGCCCAAACCAAAAGTTTGTTTTGTAGGGTCAGAGCTTGCCCTCGTCTTTGGACAAGGAAGGGTTCACTGGGGCACAGCCAAGGACAGTTCTACAGGGCTCCTTAGAAGGTGACAGTGGGCTCCATGTGGCAGGGCTGCACTCAGACACCTGGGCAGGAGTCATCTCTCTTCACTACCTCAGGCACCACAAGGTGGGACCTCAGCTCCCACAAAGAGGCACCAACCTCTCCACACTGACTTGAGAGTGAGTGTAGGTGACTTCCAGAGACCAGACCCTTACGCTCTGATAGTCTGATGGGGTTCACATGTCCTGGGCTAGAAATACCCAATCCCTCGTTCCCTTTACAAACAAGGGAAGGGGAGAGAGCTCATCTGTCTTAGACACCTTCCTGGGATGAGACAACCTGCACTCAGCTTCCACTGAAACCACCACCAGTGGACATGAAGTGATCCCTGATGGATGGGGCTTTGAGCAACCTGGTCTAGTGGGAGATGTCTCTGCCATGGCAGGAGGGATGAACTACATGACCTTTAAGATTCCTTCCAACCCAAACCATCTTGTGTGAGAGGGCTGGTGCCTGTCCTGCCAGTGCTGATGTTCAAGCAGGTCCTGGAAGCTGGTCCTGGGGTCTCTTTGTGAACTGATTACAGGCCCCAGGACCTGCTTTTACATCATGCAATATGCTGTGGAAAAGTCTGAGTACACTCAAGGATGATTAAAGGTGTGGTGCAATAGAACAGCAGCAGTTGTGCTGCACCAGACCAACCAGGCTTCTCACATGTGGGTCAAAGAGAGCTGAATTTTCACATTAGCTTCAAAACCGTACACAAAAAGGGTTAACAAAATACTCACAGCTAAAGTGATTTTGCCTAGGATTTCTTCTGGAATAACATCATCTAATACACTATATACATATTTGTAAAACTTATCAAACGAGGTAGACATGAGCTCCATACAGATCCAACAGTCACCCTGGGAAGAGAAAAAGAGTCTGTGTTACTGTCAAGACAAAAACGAAACACAAAAATCCAGAAAGCATAAAGAGATCCCTTGAATCCAGTAAATACATCAACAGCAACATGCATTTGACAGGAAGGAAGGAACCCCTTGGGAGTGATTTCAGCAGTGGAAGACTCTCCCCGACCCCATTTCACCAGCAGAGGCATCTGGCTGACCAGCCCAGGCCCAATGTTAGTTTAGATGACTCAACCTAGAGGAACCAAGTCTCAAAGCCTGTTTGGCTCTCCAGAAGGCTGCAGGGACAGTGAAACATCAGCATGCACAGCAAGACTAAAGAGAATCCCTGCAATTTGTGACTACCTGCAGAGCACAGAAGACACCTCACACAACATGTGAAGAGAAAATGAAAATAAACCCAAGTATGCTGGTTTGTGGATTTGCAGTTAAACAACTTAAACCCAGACAATAGTAAAACATCCTAGTACCTGTGTTAGAGCAAGCTAAGCTTCACTACCATAGGACAAGAACATGTCTTTTCATCAAAGTCTCTTCTGAGATCTGTAAATCAACCCGCTCAGAATGGACTCCATGGGGATGAAAAATGAGTCCTCCCAATAAAGGACTCCATCCTTTGGTTTAGTATCTGCCATATGGTGATGGACAGCTTGGCCATGGATTGATCTTGGGCATTTCAACTTTTTGGAACGTTTTAGCTCCAGTTGAGGACAGCAGGCGGCTTTGTGTAAGCTCTGTCTGTAGACTCTCCACGCACTTCAGGTAAGTCTCCATTGCTAGAAATGCTGAAACACTAAACTAGACCCATTCTCACCAAAACCAACATGTTCTACAGGCTGCATCACAAGGAGTGCTCTAACTGCCTTAGCTGTCCAAAGGGACATGCAGAATGGAGCTGATTAGTCTGGTTGACTCATCCTGGTTAAGTACCACCTCAAACACCAGGCAGGGGCTGCCCTGGGTGGGTCAGAGCATGGGAAGCTCCTCTGGTTATGACTAACCTGCACACTCCTGGGACATAGAAGCAACAAACAGAGGAGAAACTTCCCCAAGTTATCCTACAGAAGGCAGACTCTTCCCAATGAGACAAAACACAAACCAACCAAACTATGTTAATACATGGAAATGAAACGAGGAGAAAGCTTCAGGGTATGGACATGCTGGAGGCGTGGCAAAGCCAAGCTCCCATCCTGTCCACCCAAGTCACTGCTGTTGGAAACATCTCCTGGTGCTCATGACAGTCAGGAGCAATTCTCAAGTTACATTCAGCTGATGGAAAAGCCTGCAGAGCCACAGGTTTTAAGGTGAAAAAGGGCTTTTTGTGCCACTCAGAATGACCTGCTGTGAAACACAAGCCAAGGAACTGCATCCACCAGGATGCCTCCAGTCCAAGCATTTGGTTTAGTGGGAACACAAGTGCTCAGCAAAGGTGCTGTCAAACACGGCCCACTGGTATGAGCAGGGACAACAGGGCCACCTGGCTTGGCCATGGGCTGCTCACACACGTGGCAAGGCTGTTTCCAGCAACACAGGCACTGTGGAAGCGTCCCCTGTGCCAACAGCATCCTGGATGCTGCTGCTTGACAGCCCATCCATCACCACCTCCAGCCAGAGGAGGGATGCTGACCTGAGAGAAGAGCCTCTCCCATCTAAGACGACATCTGCTCTCCTAGGAAGGGCTGAGCCATGGGTGGGCTGGCTGGGGAAGAAGCCTGAGGGTTCAGAGCCATGGGCAGCCCCATTTCACACTGCCACAAGGTAGAGCAGGAGCTAATGCCACCCAGCCAAGGAAAATGGCTGCTACAAGCCTGAGCCCAGAAAACACCCACCTCACCCAGAACAAAGGAGAGGGGACTGATGGAAAAGGTGCTGTGCTGGACACAGCAGCAGAAGGACCACGGGGAGAGAGGCAGGCACAGGGCACGACGGTGCTGCAGGAGACATGGGAAAGGTGGGCTCAGGCTGAGAGAGAACCAAAACTGGCCCTGGGTGACTTCGGCTGAGGATCTGCTCAGATGTAAACTGCAGAAATCAAATTAGGTAACGCATGCAGAAAATTGCCCTTTTCAGCACTGACAACAAATGCAAAGTGCAGCTGAGGCATCAAGTGAAACCAAAACACATCAGAAGCTCTCCACAGTGAGAGCAGACATGGACCTGTTCTCCTGGCTGCAGGATCACCCAAAGCCTTGCTTCTGGTGTGACCAGCTTCTCACACAGAATTGGTTCTGCACTGTGTTCCCGTTATTGTACTTAGACTGCAGGAGTCTGGACTCGTTCAGGAACATCAGAACACCACTGACCACCTGCAGCCTTGTACTGCTGTCTAACCACACCAACACTGGGTCTTCAGTTGCCCAGGCTACAACAAAAGTGAACTGAAGTGAAGCAAGAGGAGACCTCAGCAGAGCCATCATCGCCACAAAAGCTGCACAGTCTACTTCGTACATCTGCAGGGTTGGGATGCGTGTGTCACCAAGAACTCAACCAACCACTGTAAATTGTTATCCAGTGTTAATTTAAGCATAAAGAAATCTGTACGTGATTAAAAGCACCAAAGGACAGACTTGGTTTACTTGGTGAAGTAGATGCTGTATAGAAATCCTGGATGTGGGCATTTATTGATCTGGCAATATAAAAATCTACCTTGATCATCATGAAATCATGGCTGAGAGAGTTGGGGTTGTTCAGCCTGGAGAAGAAGGTCTCTGGGGAGACCTTATTGCAGCCTTCCAGTATCCAAAGGGGGGTACAAGAAAGCTGGGGAGGGACATTTTACAAAGGCCTGTAGCGATAGGACAAGGGGTAATGGCTTTAAACTGGAGAAGAGAAGATTTAGATTAGATGTAAGGAAGAAGTTCTTCATTCTGAGGGTGGTGAGACACTGGCACAGGTCACCCAGAGAAGCTGTGGATGCTCCATCCCTGGATATGTTCAAGGCCGCTCTGAATGGGGCTTTGAGCAACCTGCTCTAGTGGGAGGTGTCCCTGCCCATGGCAGGGGGGGTGGAACTAGATGACCTTTGAGATCCCTTCCAACACAAACCATTCTGTGATTCTATGTCAGCAAAATCAATGAAAAGATGACAGATCTTTTCAATGACATAGCTTCATTAAGGCTGGTGGCAAGATTCAAAACTCTACAGGTTCTTAACTCTTCCTGGGGCTTGAAAGGACTTACCCATTGGCAAAGCTGATGAATATGACTGAGGACAAAAGGAAGACTGGCAGGGACACCTGGGTACCGGTCTCCCAGCCCCCTTTCTGATGAAACACAAAAAAAGTCTTGATGCACATGGGAAAGTTCTGCTTCATTGTGACTTGTGAGAACAAAACCATCTCAATGAAGGTTTCTCTTTAACTTATGCTCTTGGTTGGTTTCCGATTATAAAATGCTGAATGAAGCATTTTAATTTTCTCTTTTCATTAGAGCTACTCTTCCAAGGAATATATTTTAGTCCTTACTGGGTATTAAATTACCAGATGCTAATGCACATCTTGTAGGCATTCCAAAAAACGTCCAGGAACACCCTGCACATCTCATTTGAAGCGTCGCTGCCCATCTCCAGGACTACACACAAACTGCCCAGCCAGCAACTGGGATGCTTCAGCTTCTCAATGCAGAGTCCTGAGTTCCCAGTTCACATCTGAGCATGTCACAAAGATGCCACCTAGCTGGAACACAGCTTGGCAGAGAAGGACCTGGGAGTCCTGGTGGACATCAGGTTGAGCATGAACCAACAATGTGCCCTTGCTGCAAAGCATCATAGAATGGTTGGGGTTGGAAGGGACCTCAAAGATCATCTCATCCCAACCCCCCTGCCATGGCAGGGACACCTCCCACTAGACCAGGTTGCTCAAGGCCCCATCCAACCTGGCCTTGAACACCTCCAGGGATGGAGCATCCACAACGTCCCTGGGCAACCTGTGCCAGTGTCTCACCACCCTCAGAGTGAAGAAGAGTGAAGGCCAATGATGTCCTGGGTTGCACTGGGCAAAGCACTACCAGCAGTCCAAGGGAGGAGATCCTCCTCTGTCCAGCACTGGTGAGGCCACACTGAAGTGCTGTGTTCAGTGCTGGGTTCCCCAGTACAACAGAGACATGGTAATACTGGAGAGACTCCAGTAAAGGGCCACTAAGATGACTGAGGGAGTGGAGCATCTGTCCCATGAGGAAAGGCTGAAAGAGCTGGAACTGAGAGAACCTGGAGAAGAGAAGGCTCAGGGGCAATCTTATCACTGCATATAAATACCTGAAGGGAGGGAGCAGAGAGGATGGAGCCAATGACAGGACCAGAAGCAATGGGCACAAACTGACATGCAGGACATCAGGAAACACTTTTTCACTGTGAGTAACTGAGCACTGGCAGAGGTTACCCTAGAGTCTCCATCCCTGGAGATATTAAAAAGCTATTTGGACATAATCCTGGGTGAGTGGCCATAGGTGGCCTCACCTGAGCATGGGATTTGGACAATGCAACCTTTAGAGATACCTTCCAACAGCCACCATTCTGTGACACCAATATCAAAGGCTTACCACCACCAGCACACTGCAGGGAGTGGCCAACTTCTTATCCAAGTTGCATCTATGCTCTTGAGACAAGGCAGAATGTCACTGTCCTCACATATCCCATGTGACACTTTTCTAATGGATCAGGGATTGATGATGGGGACAGATCCCTTGAGTAATGTGCCAACACAGAAACAGGGTGTTGTACCTCAACAGCAAAGACAGCAAACACCTTGTACCGACTGACCAAGGCTGTGTCCACACCTAGGGCAGCACTGAGCTACCAACACATCCACACTAGCTCTTCTCTCTCCCCAGAAGAAGCTCCCCATGGGCTAATTCACCCGGCTTCCCAGGCACGTTCTGCAACTTGCAATGAATTTTTAATTGACTCATTTCCTCAACTATCGAGCTCGTTGGTTTAAACTTGGCTCGGCTACACTCGCCCTGTGCAGGAGTCACTGCTGGGATCTCCACTCAGACAAGGATTCTTTCCTCTTCCCCTCTTGAGAAGAAAAGTAAGAGGAACAGTTACCTTGAAAGAGCAATTAGTGTGGTCAGGATAAGCAACCAACCATCCCCAGCCTTACAAGGTACTGTCACTGGCACAGGTTGCCCAGGGTAGCTGTGGATGTCCCATCCCTGGAGGTGTTCATGGCCAGGTTGGATGGGGCTCTGAGCAACCTTGTCTAGGGGCAGGTTCCTGCCCACAGCAGGGGAGCTGGAACTAGATGATCTTCAAAGGTCCCTTCCAAACCATCTGTGGTTTGATTATTTTATCATTCACCAGTCACCAAATCCCTTTTCCAGCTGGCGTAACCAGGAATGCAGCCAGTGATGTAACCACTCCTCCTGCTCTGTCCTCCAGGCCTTTCTCTTTCTGATTCTCTTCATTCTCCAGCCTTTACCAGATGCAACTTTCTTCACTCTTCTGTTAAGAAGTCAGGCCATGGACATGAAAATCATTTCAACTGCCTCATGTTACACCATCAGGGCTCAGGGATTCCTTCTGTTATTGGCAAAAGGAAGTTGATTTTTGTCTACCTAGGATTGGTAAAGAGCCAAGTAACAGAGCAGTCCCCTTGACAGCTGCACTGGGAGAGTGAAGGATGCTGTGACACCACGGGGAGCTGCAGCACGGTGGTGTGAAGGTCTCACATCACCAGGGAGAGGAGGAGCGAGCAGAGGGCTGGCCCATGGAGGACCTGGCTCCAGCATGTGCACTGCTTGGCATCAGGGCAGCGAAGCCCCTGACTCCATCCAAAGGCTGAAATTCCATCTTCTACTTTTCCAGCTTTGTTCTTGTTTGATTAAACAGGCAATTTAATGTCATCTGACGGGTGCCAATAAACTCTAAGTCCCACACCTGGCAACCAACTCGTAGTTTTTGCGCCACTACACATCACTTTATATGCACAGACATTGACAGTAACGGGAGGATGTCCCATGTGATTGAAGAATAAGCAGCAAACAAGGGACAGGCAGGACCCAGAGGCCCAGAGACCTTTCCTATCAGGAAGAAGTAAGACAGAACACAACTCAGGAGAAATATTCCTGTTGTATTTTTTGCCTTTCCAGATCAAACTTTCCATACCCGCAGAGGCTGCCTCAGCAGTTGCCTGTTTACAGCTACTCTCCTGACTCAAGCTGGGCACTTGTCTGTCTTCAAAATGAGACCGTGAAGAGTCTTCTCACTTTGGCTTAGTACTCCCACTCCTCAGACTGTCAGGAATCAAGAGCTTAGCTCTGCTGCTTTGCATCAACAGCTCACTCTTCTGGAAAGGCCTTTCCTGACAGCCCAGCTGCCCTGCTGCTGCTTCTGAAGCTGCCGTAATCTTCTTACCAACCATCTCATTGTGAGAGCCACCTACTCAGCATTCAAGCTCCTCTACTCAACATTTAAGCTCCTCTAAAGAGGCTCAAATCAAAGTCTTTCACCTTTTAGGAGCAGGCAGAAGAAGACTTCACCATCTGTAGCTCCATCCATTTCGGGAGAATCAATCCTGACTCAGAGCAGGTGGTCCCAAGAGGAACTGACTTTTGGACCTTATTTTCTTGCTTTTCACCTTGAAATGCTGGAACAAAGAGGTCTGTTTATACATTGCCTTGCTGTAGGACTTCCTGAGAGAAGTTCAGTCTTTAGCAATGTCTCACAAGCTCTTACACTCATGGGGATGGTGCAGCAGTGACCTGGATCATTCACACTCCTTTGGGAGCAGATCTGCTAAGCAGAGTGTGGGGATGAGACAGGTTCAAACAGACTGGCGGAAATTCTTTTTTTGCCCTTTCTGTGCTTCTCTGCCCTTATAGCTCCTAGATATCATTAGTATTAGAACATGTAATTAATATGACAAGACAGAAAACCTTATCCAAGCACACAGTTCACCCTGCGTGCTCTGAGGTGTGTGACTTGGAACATCACCTTGGCAGTAAGGGACCGGGGAGAAGGGAAGCTTGATTTCATCTCAGAAGCAAATGCCACTGCTGCTGAGGGTGGGGGAAAGGGGATTCCAGGGACCTGCTCCTTTCCCAGGCAGCACACAGGAGTTTTGGGCAAGACAAAGGGTGCAACAGAGCCAGGCTGACATTTTGGTGCTGAGCAAGGGAGGGTTTATACCACGTATGTATTTCTACTTCCATCCTGGGAAGTGCCTAGAGCTGTGGAGGGGAGAGGCTTGCACAGCTCTGAACATGCTGTGCATGACACTGTCTTGCCCAGAGACTGCTCCTCACACCAGCTGACGGCCTCATCATCTGCATTTCTGCAAAGCTGGAAGTTTTCAGCCAAGGCTGAGGCTCCACACTTGGTAGGAGCTTGTATTGTGTGGACATGGACAACACCTCCTGGTCCAGAAGGGCTTCGAGTTTAAACAAATGAGAAGCAGAGTATGGGAAAAGGAAGGACTATCAGCCTTATTTTAGAGAGTGGGGTTTAAAGCCAGAGGAGTGACCTGGCAAAATTACAGCAGCAGACTCTCTAGAAGCAGAAATTGAATATTCAGTCTCAGTTTAGAGCTTTAACTACAATATTGACCTTCTTTCTCCAACAGTTCCCCAGCACAGCCCCACAAGACTCTGCACAGGCTGCTATGCCTGACAATATGCAAAGATGACAAGTGACCAGTAGGTCTCTATTTTCCTTCTTCCCTTGAGTAGATGCACTGGGTTTGTGCTGAAGTAGTGGAAAACAGGCAAGGCTACACGTCTATCCCTTATACTGTGCCAGCTTCAACACCAGAGCAATGAAAGGAGAAGGAATAATCCACATCTGCAGGAGCTGCTGCTCTCTGGAGGAGGGGGATGAAGTAATCAGCTTCTGACATTCATCTTATCCAGAGCTCCTGTTCTTGCAAATGGACCAAAGGCAATCCAGTGCTGCTCACCACTGCTGCATTCCTCTTCTTGTGCCTGCACTGAACAGGCCAGCTCAGCCTGACGACTGGTCTCCAACCATGGCATAAGACTGTCCAGGCTCCATGGAGAAGGGCAGCTTCTCAACTGTGTTTACTGGTCATTCGAAGCTGGGCAGCAGTGGGAACACCTGAGCAAAGCACGAGGAGATAGAAGGATACCTTCTGAGGCCCTGCAGCATAATATCTACCTGAAATTACAAGGATATGATGCTAAAACAGTCACAACCATGCAGTGATTAACACCATATTCTGGGCCCTGGACAGCTAAAGTCAGGATTAATGGTGGTCAGCTGACATAGCTTTCAATGCTCTAATTCTGTCCTTCACTTGGAAGCACTCATGGAAGCACCACACTGAATAAGCCACTCCACAGCATGTGCCACCTGTGTGGACAAGAGGGCCAAGCCAAATGAGGCTACCTACTGCAGATGGTGCTCCTTTTAAGAGCAGTCATGTAATTTTGGTCTCTGTCCCAAAAGGACAGAGTAGAACTGAAAAAGGTGCAGAGAACAGCAGTAAAGATGACCAAAGGTCTGGAAGGGGTCCCCTGCATGACACAGGCTGGGTAAGACATGATGGAGTGGGAATATGGCAACTGTCCATAAAATATTCAGTGGCCTGGAGAGGACGGATGGAGATCAACAGTTTACTGCCTCTTCAAACACAAAAACTAGGGGAAGCACCAGGGGCACCACTCCAAACAGCAGGCTGAAAATCCCAAATGACTGAGGTGATGGGCCTTCAAACGAGGGGTAGAGAACCAAGGGAAGTGCCTCTCAGGGAGCACCATGGATGCCAAAAATGTACAAGGGGAACTGAACACTTTCATGGAAAAGAAATCCAGTCAGAGTCACTGAGCACAACGCAGCACGTCTAGCTCAGAACACACTCACTGAAGGCTATGACAGGACTGAAGACTATGGTGAAGTATCACACACCCTCCTGCAGCAGATCCTGTGGGGCACTGCCAGAGGCAGAACACCCAAATAGGAGTTTTGGACTGGCCCAGCATGGCTGCCCTTGTTTTCTTACATATTTGCAGGTACAAACCACTTGAAAGACACCTCAACTGGGAGTCTCTGGCCCAGCCTGGGTACATACATACATCAGGTAACCCCATGGAGAACCATGACTACCACAGCAGCCACCTTCATCACAGGGATACAGATCCTCCACATACACCTCACAGCCACCAACAAAAGCCACATTTGTCTCCAAGCACTGCAGAGCTACACCCACCCTGGAGCCATGAACCCGGAGCTCATCAAGAGAGGAGAAGAGCAGGAAATAAGGAGAGACTGAAATATGCAGAGACATAACAACGAATGGGAACAGCAGCAGCACCCTGGGTCTCCTGGTTAAACACCCCTGGTTAAAAGCAGAGAGCTAAGAAACCTAACAGAAATTAACTGTCTCTTCCTCACTGCAAGTTGGAAACTGCAAAGAAAAAAACCCCAAAGGTAAAACCCAAACCCTGCTCTGAAGGCAGCAAGTTTGGAGAGCCCACCTCTCTGAAGAGCGCGCCATAAAACTGAACAATATACGGGCAGTCACTGCTTCGCATCACTACATCCAGGTCCATCAGAAGCTGCTTCTGTTCTTTTTCATCCACTGTCGACCGAATTCTCTGAAAGAGGAAGAGTGGCAGAGACTTTATCACTTACATGCCATTACTGGATCCTCAGACACGCCAGGGACCCCAAGCCCAGGGCTGAGCAGGCAAACCCCAAGGCATGCTCAAACACACGCTACAGAATCCAGCTCTCAAATAGGAAATACAACTGGAAACCCCTAAAGCCACTTCATTCAGACTATAAAAGCCCCGGTCCTCTCATGAGCATCCACATTTTGAATGTCAGAATGAAATTAAGGAGCAGAGATTTCATTGAAACCTGCAGCAAAACAGCATATTGAGGCTTTCATTTCAAAACAAATCCCCACAGAGTCCTCAGCCATGTTGGATGGGGCTCGAAGGCTGGGTGGAAATGTAACCAAGGAACAGCATGTCTAAAATTTCTCAGACAAGCAGAGGAGACAAAAAGGCTCCTTCCACCACCCCTCCATGGCTGGTACAGTGAGGAGGCACCATCACAGAACCAAGGGAACACATTGCTCTGGGGATGCTAACGGGGAGCAAGTCCCATGAGCTCTGCTCAGAAAACTAACAATTCTTTACCTACAAACTGGCCTAGGGAACACTAATGCTGTAGAAAACATAGTTTTTATATATATATATACACACACTATGTGTATATATGCATACACACACTATATTTATACATTATATAAAAAGAAAAATCTCATTTGGGTTTGAAAATAGAAAACTGTGCATGTTCAAAGATGAAGCTTGTTAAATGAAGGATGGAGAAGACCATCCACAGTTTTCCATGTGATCTGACAGACATATTTAACATTGTGCACTAATTAATGCACTCCCTGAATCATGGGTGAGGAAATTGTGATCCTGAAGGTGTGGCTCATGTTGAAAAATCATTGAAAAAAAACAAGAAAAAAAAAATATGTGGCAAGAAGTCCAAAGCACCTGAGGTAGCCTGGACCTTCCTTGAGGAGAAAATCCACTTGGCTACCCAAGGAAAAAAAATTATTCATGGTATGGGAAAAATCTGCAAGACACCAGCACCCATTCCCACCGACACTACTGCCTGGTGAGCAACTGCTGGTGGCATCACGACCACACATTAGCAAGCACAAGGCCAAGTATATGAGTGTAGTTTCAAGGCTGGCCACTCGTAGAGCATCATTTGAGAAACAGTGCATGACTATGCACCTTCAGACTATTTCCTGATGACCCACACAAAATGAGGACAGTATGGACACTATAAGTTTCCTTACCTCTGGTGTATCCTGATATTTTGGTATTTCACCACTCGTCCTTATGTTCTAGTAGCTCTAGTTTAGCCCAGTAATTGTCAAGCTCACATCGCCCTCTTCCCTCCCAGTGAATTCTAGTGGACTTGGGAAAACTGGCAGGAGACTTGCCCAGAACACCCACCACCCGTGACACCTGCACCCTGCAACACTGCCGGGTGGGGGGGATTTTGTGGTCACAAGCAGAGCAGCAAGAAGATGGCTCAATGGACTAGTCATGAAACCAAAACACTTCACCTCTAGGTCACTGGTTCAAGTCTGTTTCACAGAACTTCAGACACATCACTGAAGAAAGCCTGATGGGCTTGATTATTTCTTTGTCTACAGCATAAAATGTTCTACAACCCCCTGCTGAGGTATCAGAACCTAAGCAGACCGAATGTCTCCTAGGTGGCACATCATCAGTGAAACAATAATGCCATTGCTCTGACCTCGACAGAAGATGACAGACGCCAAAGCCACCATGATGAGGCCTGTAAGGAATAACTTAAGCCACTGAGATGCACCCACTTCTCTGAGGAGTTCACCTCTTTGGTGAGGAGCCAGACCAAGAGGTGCTTTTCTCCGTATTGTAACTCGCATCTCCCTTCTGTGCTGTATCTGTCTCCAAAAGGCCTCTTTCCTGGTCATCCTGGAGTCTCCCCAGCACCCTTCTGCATTCCCCTTACATCTGCACAATCCTTCACAGCATGCTCCTCAAACTACAACCTCCTCTGAAAGCATCTCCTCCCATCTCTGACACTTCCTTCTCTGCTGTTACTTCTCCAGCTCTGGAAAGCACGTGAAATCTATGATGTATGGAGGAGGTGATTTTAACAGCACCCCAAAACGACACTGAGCCCAAAGCTCCCTTCTTTCCCCAAACACAATCTCTGCATGGAGAAAGGGCAGGTAGAGGATCCACAGGAGAGACAGCTGGTCAGGCAATAGGGCAGAGCGTCCAGGGAGCCAAGTGACACCTTGAGAAGCCAGCATGGACTCCCCAACAAACACTGCTTCAGGGAGCGAAGGGAATGAGATGCTGCAAGATTGGGAGGTGTCACACAAGAGTGCTGGAGACTGGAGAGTGGCAAATCCAAGAGGAGGGGGAACTCCCAGGAGCAGCATTCAGCCCAGCGCTGAGCTGGGTCAGCCCAGGCTGGGGAAGGTGGCTCTGCTCCCCAGGGAGCCTGCTGCAGGCCAGCAGTCCCAGTTCACCAGCTAAGGAATCAGTGCCTGCCAGTGAAACAAGAAACAGCAAAAGGCGACTCAAGTTGAGAGCAGCCACCACCCAAATAGCACACGAGCCAGAATGATGAGCTGGTACCTAACTCCAAGGCAGAGGGCAAGGCCCTGCAGCAGCTCCCACAGACAGACTCCCCCAAGAACATGGGAGATGGCAGGGAAGGAGGACACAGGTGAGGCAGCAGCCTGAAGACACTACTTAAGACAGGGATGGACAGGTCTGACTTAACTTCAGGTCTCACACCTCTCAGCCTGATCCCTCTACCACATGTAGTTACCAACATGGCCAAACAAGCCACATGTGGAAAACATGGTTTTTGTAGTAGAGGCTTATGGAAAGTCTCTTATTTAATAGTTCCTTGTTGGCCTCAAACTTCAACGGTATCAACTCTTCCAGGAGAAAATTCTCCAGCCCTTTTCATACAAGCACAGGTTAGGACAAAGCTGTGCTCTGAACTGGACACTCTCCAACCTAAACCCAGACAGATCCCAGAAACCAGACCCAAACCAGGAGAGACATCACCCAGCCCCTACATGCATATGGGAAGATCAGGTGCAGTGTGTAGCAACCAGTTAAAAAAAGGAAAGAAAAGGAAAAAAAAAAAAAAGCTATAAACATCCAAGTGAAACCCAGCTCCTTGAGTTGCAGGGCAGCACTGTGGTGTCCTGGGGCTCACACGTGTCCTCAGCAGAGAGCACAGCAGAGCCACTGGGGACAGCAGGGACTGGCTGAGGACACCGGACCAGCAGGAAAACAGCCCGGTTGCTGTTCAGGGTGAGAACATTTATCTACCCAGCTGAGACACATTTACTGCTGAGAGAAGTATGTCAGGTTTTCCACTGATCCCAGCTAGTTTCCCACCTCCTTATAACGAGGTTCTCTCTCTCACCATTTCCTTTTAGTCCTTACTCCTTCATGCCTTTCCCAGTACCACCAGCACATCTTGAAGCACTGGTTTCCCCAGCTCTCAGCCAGCCACTCAAAGGGATGAGTGAAATAGAAAATCCTGCTCAATAAACCATAAGGAGCCAACTTTGGAGAAGGTACCTAAATGTGTGAAGAATGGCAATGATGATTTGCAATAAAGCCAGCTCGCAAAAAGCCCCAAGACTTCTCTTGAGAAGTCATGTGGGAAATCAGGACAGCCCCTCAACTGAGCTTTATACACTGATGTGCCATCCAGGTAAGGATGGAGAGATTATGGAGGTATAAAGAAATGTTAAATTTCTGCTCTTAGAGATACCTGGTACTTGGAAACCTACCCCAGCTGTGAGAGTGCCAGCAGAGAACGGCTGTGAACGACAGGAACATCTGCTTAAAGCTGTGGATAAGAGTAAGCACTGACTACAAGGCAAAACGATGGCAGAGGCACTGTGCTCTGAACAAGAAATGGTTCCACAGCTTACTGGCTTCTCCAGGAAGAACGGGGAACTTTTGTGGACACCTCACAGGCTTCACATCCTGATGAATTTTACGTATCTCTGAACAGGGCCTTGGCCAGGTTCTTCAATTAATCAATTGGTCTTGAAATTGCTTCTCATTTTCTCAGGACATGTTCAGAGCAGAGGTGGAAGACCACCTGTAGTCTTGTTAAAAATACTGCTACACCAAAGTGACAGCAAGAAACCAGCACCAATATCTGAAGACATTGGCCGGAATCAGAGACTAGACTTGGCAACATTGCAGAGCAGGACTAGATCAGCTAGGCTGGCTTATACAGTAGGTACTAAAGAGAGAGGAAATTCTAGTATATGGCTGAAAATCACTACAGCCTTTGGGGCGGGGGAAAAGCAAACACAAGGACTGGGGGCAAAAATGCCCCCTCTTCAGCTGGCTCACCCTCCTAGCTGTAACTATCTGACAGAAAAATAATTCAATTAAAAAGATGTGCAAGATGTTTCCATGGGGCCACAACAAGAAGGTTGATGGTCAACTAAAGCACAATCCACTCTACTTGTCTCTCAGAGGTGTATTTTTCAGCCAGCTGAACTGGGTGGAAACAAACTGGCAGAAGCTGCTAATACAGAACCCCAGATACTGGAGGTGCTCCCTGCTGCAGAAAGGACCTGCCTGGTCCCAGGTAGTGAGGCTGAAGGGGACAGGAGCAGGAGATGGAGGTCTCCTGCCAGCCACCCATGGGCTCAGGGCCCCATGCTGGGGCTCCTGACATACACCAGCACCACCTGACAGATTAAATCAGCTATTTCAAATAGTTATTTATCTTGTGAACAAAAAGCCTTCCTAGCCTTCAAGAGCCCTTTTTAAGTACCCTGACTAATAAAACTCACTGTAGGTAGTAAATACAGTATTTAAATAAAAAGCAGAACATCTTGCTCCAACAGGGAGAACACTCCCCAGCTCTTGTTGCAGTTTGGACTTTAAAAAATTTACTCATTTTTATGCCTGTCTGAAAAAAAACAAGTATGCCAAAGATGTTTTAAAGCACTTTTTTTGGTGTGAACTATCACCAGTGCCAGAGGGAAACCTCGGGACAGAAGAAATCCCCCAGCTGCTAAGTGAGCTTCTCAAGAAAAGCATTTAACCCAAATAAAAATGGGGCTTCTCCATGGTTCCTCTGATGTGCCACGGACAGTCCTGTGCCTTGAATTTATGTTACCTTCATGAAACAAGATGCACAACCCCTGGGGCAGCTGGGCCAACAACTCCATGTTGATTCTGGAGGGCAAATACAAAATGGGGCTGCAGAACTGTACATACTATGAAGCCTGTGGGATAAAACCAGGAGTGGTGGCATTGGTGCAGATCCTGAGAAGACATCAAGGCTCTACACAGAGGGAAGAAGCCCTGGAGATTATTCACAATCACTTATGGACTGTCAGAGCCTGGGCAAAAACAGACTAAGGAAAAAACAAGAAGCCAGAAGCAAAGTCAAGGGACACTGGGCAGAACTGGAAGCCAGACCAGGCAATGCTGCAGAGAGCTGGTGCTGCTGCTTCAGGCAAATGCTGGCCAGGGTATGGTCTTCAAGGACAACAAGGAGCCCAGGAGAAAAGCAAGGAGCCAATGAGGTGAGAAGTTAACATACAACTGGCCTTGCAATTGTGAAATCGCAGAGACAGAGCTGGCATTGGACAAAAACGGGCTGTTCTCTTCCTCACCTGGAAGAGCCTTGGCCTCATATGCCAATAAATCCTCAAGGAAATGAACAGGATTTATTTCAGTGAGAGGAAGACCACGATGCCAGCTGAGCCAGAGCAAACAGGGGCTTTGCATCTCTAGGAAGATCTAATGAATAAGAGGATTGCCCTTTATTAAGATTTGGAAAACGTAATACAACATTTTCTAAGGACAAAAATGAGGAAGGTTTGAACACAGCTCCTCTGAGTTGGATTGCTCTTTCCTTTATCTTCTCCCACTCTTCCTTGTGGCTCCAGAAGAGCCTCTCCATGGCCTAATGGTAATGGTAAAGGGATGCAAAGAGCATCACACCAAGAACTGTAACTGTCTGCTTCCCAAACCGACCTGCTGCAGCTCCACGAGCCCTCCAGCCTGTTCCTGTAGAGGAACCTTATGTCTTTTTGTGATTTAAGTAGGTATGGATAGAGGTACAGGATGGCAAAGGAAAGGGAAGAGCAGGACCGGGGACAAGAGCTCCTCATGGAACCTCTTCCCACCTCTGCTCCACTGGCTGAAGCTCTGATGTGGTGGTTTCACACCAGCAAGATGACAAGGCTCATTTTCCTCCTTTGCTGCTGACAGTGGAGCCCAGATGAAGCCCAGATGAAGTTTTCTGACTCACCCAGGGCCTGGCAGCCCTGCCCTGTGAGCAGAGACACCCTCGCTCCAGGTGCCCAGGTTACAGCTGCCAGGATCCATACGTTGGCTGATGAGGCCAAAACACATGGAAGGGAAAAAGGCAAAAATGGTGCCTCCACCTGCAGATCTCAAGTGATTTTGGTGATATTTCAGCTCTTGGGAGTTATTTTCCTGCAGTGGTGAGAAATGCAGACGGGAAGCGGAGCCGCGCCTGCGCAGGGCGAGCTCACGGTGAGCAGGAGGAGTGCCCAGAGGCTGCCTGGGCACAGCAGGAGCTGCCTCAGCCAGGGGAAGACTCTGGCACGGGGGGAAGAGCAAGGCTGCACGTTGTGTGCTTGTAGAACAAAGAGGGTTTGAATCCGTCCGCAGCAGAGGGGGCTGACAAACCACAAGCCTGGTCATGCCAGCTGCAGACAGGACTGGGCTCTTCCAGAAGTGGGGTAGGGAGATACTTGACGGTGCTGGAGGTTTGCAGTGGTGGAGAAGGATGGAGGAGCAGCTGGGGAGGCCCCCGTACCAATTCTGTCTGCATCTAATTAGCAGCTTCTGGAGCCATCTCTGTGTTTCACTCCTGAGCACAGAACAGCCAACAACATTTGGCTTGCGGCCTCCCTGAAGCTATTTCCTACTGCTGAATGTCCTTCCAAGGATGATCTGTCTGCTGCACCCATGTTCTCCTGAGGAGGCACGGGAGAGGGACAACAGCACCACCAAACAACCAGGGGCACTGGCTCTGCACCCCAGCCAGCTGTAGAGCAGTGCTGCTGCTGCCTGCACACAGCATGGTGTCACATCATGGAGCTGCAAGCAGGTGGTGTTGGGATCACAGCCAAGATCTCAGCTCACCAGACTGACACATTCTCTTCCGAAACCACTATCCCCCTTCTAAACCTTCTCTTGCAGAATGGCTCTACGCTGAAGGAGAAGGAAAGTAAAGTTCCTGCCTGTAAAACAAGGAGAGATGGTGGAGAGCAGCTGGTTTCCCTGAGCACAGGTGGAGAGCTGGGGCTTCAGACAGCAACAGCTCCACAAGCTGTCTGGACACCACAGGCTTGAGGGAGGCAGGAGAGCAGGAGGTGGCCAGCCCCAAACACAGACAGCCCAAAGGGTAGATTTATATAGAGCAGGACCAGGGAGACTCATGCACAACCTTGGCTGCCCCAAAAGCAACAGCAATCTGAGAAAGAAAAGGCTGAGCAGCTTGGGATGAACTGGTCACTAACCCAAGCTCAGCCCTGTCCTGAAACCTCATCTCAAATAACTGCACCATCCAAGCTGTGGAATAGCTGCTGCTGCCTTGGAAACCATGCTTACTGTTCCACCCACAGGTCTTCCTTTCTCAACTTCATGTTCTATCCCCACTGGGACAAACAGAGCAGTCCCTTGCCACTAACATTTTAGAAATGATGTAGTTTCCCAGACCCTCCAACCTTCCTTCTCCTGCAAGCCAAGCCATGCCCACCCAAGGGTGGGTTCAGAGAAAAAAAGGTGGCACCATCCCAGTCCACAACTTGGGCATTTCAACGTTTAGACACTGTAAACCTATCAGGTTTTATTTGTTTAACAGGGAGCCCCCAAGCCCAGCACCTTGCTGAGGCTTAGACCACCTCTCTTGCCTTGGGCAAGCCAGTTCAACACTCTGTGCAATGTCATCTGCAACCATGTGCTTCAAGAAGACAGCACGGGTGCCTTCAACCTCCCAGATGGGAGCTGTACCTGCACCACAGCCCCCCAACGCTGACAGGGTTGTCCTACAATGCTGAGCACCCCTCGTGCAAACACAGCCTGGGACAAGAGCCTCTCTGTGCCAGCAGATGTGTCTCCTCCTGGGTGACATCAGCCAATGCAACAAAGCGCTCCTCTCAGCACAGCTGTGCCCACCACCAAGCTCTGGCTAACAAAGCCTCTCAGCTGTGCCCTCTTTGTACCCATGCCTATTGCAACTATAGTAGTAAAACTAGAGCTACCAAGGTCATACACCTTGGGTTTGAGAAGCTGGGGGTGCCCAGGCATCATTTCACTACATCAGCAGCTTTCAATCTGTCATCTACAAACTCCATCTACAAGTTCCACCAAAGGCAACTAAGAGATACAAGCCTTTAGCTACGGGCAAGCCTCTAGCTCCCCCAGAGACTTCAAGGATTCAAAACCAGGTTGAAAAACCACTGCATGTGATCCAACACTCAGAGACATGGCCAGTGATCCCACTGCTGGGAGGAAGCCAATATTTACTGGAGAAAATCAAAGGATGGTGGTTACTCCAGTAACTTGACATACTAGAGGCAAGTATGAATTCTATTCACAGCAGCTTGAGCTGGGGCTGAGACATGTCTACCTGGCACTTAAGACCAGCAGCAGTGAATGATTCCAGATCAGATCAGGGAATACTTCAAAGAAAACAGAGAGTTGGAAAAGAAGCAACACAGACTCCTACCTAGCTCACTTCTCCTCCTTCATGGGAGCCATGCGAGCACTTACAGCTGATATCTTCAATAGAGTTAAAAGATTGATGTCCTTAGCTACCAGCCAATAGTAAACAAAGAAAAGGATCAGAGAGAGGGATGAAAAAGAAGCCCAGTGGGCAGCAGTGCTGCAGCAAGACAGAGATGACTCCATGTTGCCCACCTGGGACATGAGGTTGCACATTGCTTCTGCATTTAAGGTGAAGTTTTGGGTAGCATCAGGTAGAAAATAAACAGTCCAGAAAACTGCTACACTTTCCACCTCCAAAGCAGGTCCAGCATGGTAAGCACAAAGCAGAGAAACTCCATCATCAGCAAGAACAAAACACACCCTAGAAGATGTCCACTCTATTCCAGCTCCTCCAGGTGAGGCTACACCATGGACCATGCTTACACAAAACCCAAATTTTAAGTCACTACCTTCTCTCACAAAAGACACCAAGAAACTATTAGATGTCAACCTGTGCCTACCACCAGCCTAGGCTGTATCTGAACCAGTGACCCAGAGGTGAAAGGCCCATGCCCCATTATCAGTCTCCAGAGACATGTGATCCCCTCAAAACAGTAGGTTCCTGACAGGCATTTTCAAAAGGGCACAAGCAATTATGAGAGCTTTACAAATTACTTGGCAATATGCCCATTATACAATGTTATTTTCAGCAAGTTGCAGCCTTTACACTGGAAATAAATAGAAAAGAGCAGTAGATGGGTGCTAGATGGAAGAACATTAATTCTCCATCACATTTCATCCCTAATGGACTGAAGTACAAATGTAAGGATGGGCATCACCTACTTTAACTGCCATAATTTGCCCACTTGGTTTGTGGACCATTTTGTTGACAGAACCATAAGCGCCTCGTCCAATTTCTCCAAGGTCTTTCAAGTCCTCTGCTGTAAAATCCCAATGTTGTTCAGGGGAAATCTTCAATTTTCCTGATGATTCAATGCTGTGTGTTCTCAGTCTCTCTCTGTCAAAAATATTGGGAAGCAATTTTTCCACATTTTAAATAGTCTGTAAATGTCTCTTTTCAGCACTTTGATTAAACATTAGAAGAGAGGGGTTCACAAAAGGCTACAGCAACAATCTGACTCCACGAAGGATTTTGGTTGAGGGTTGGGGTGGGGGGGGGAGGTGCAGGGGTGAGGGAAAATGTTAAATCAAAAATGACATACACTTGCCCACAGCTTCAAATAAGGGAAAGTTTCTCCAGCTGCGGTGTAAAATTCCATGTGTCTCATATAGTAGAGTCATTCTGATCATCATTTACACAGTTCTTTCTGCTTTGCACAAAACACACCAGGCTTCGAGCAGGATCTGGTAACATGCAGAACCAAGAGCCTGAGGAGCACTCCCCAGTCCCATCTCCCCAAAGCTCCTGCTACTCTACACCACCACGCTCCCAGCAACTGCCTCTCTTCCAGCTGGGTCTCTGTGTCAACCAAGGGACTCCAAGAAGAGTTTGCTCTTAATGGAAAACTGCAATCATTTTTTAAAAAGTTAAATTTTAGATAATCAATTTATTTTTAAAAAAAAAAACAAATAAAGAGGCAATAATTTGTACCTATAAAGACAATTTATATCTATCCAAGACAAATTGTTTGTGACATATGAAAACAGAAGCTGCCTGTTATTAGCCACCTGAATTAACCTTCTCAGGCAAACATTGCTCCTATGGGAACCACCAGGACACGTCCAGGGAAGGAGAAGACCAATGTCCCAGATTTGTAGGACGGGAGAGTCCAATGGTTGTTTGGAGATTGATGCAGCAATGCTATCACCCAATTAGTAGGAAAAGCACAAGTATTTTCAACACTTTTCATCTTAAAACGCCATGCAAACGTTCAGGTTTTCATTCATTAGCTGAGTCATACTTTTTAGGTCGTAAAGTAAGCCAAAAGGCTGTTCCCACTTTGAAGCAGCATGAACAGCATGAACAGTCCCGTTCCTGGGTATTAAAGCACACGGGTACTTCTGACCACTTTGTGTACAAGGGAGATTCTGTCAAACTCATCCCCCAGGCTCTGATCACTTCTCTTGGGCCTTTGCTCAAGCCCCCACCCTCTCAGCCAGGGTTCAGCCCAACCAGTAGAACATACATGAAGTGTTTGATCAAGTGCATGAAGCTGGTTGAGTTTATCAGCCAGAGGAATCAACAGCTATGGCTGATCCCACGCTGAGAAATCGAATTGTTTGTCAACCAGCAGCTGCAATCACTACCCAGCTGGATGTGCTGGTGGACCCACCCGTGACCTCCACCGGGTTTTATTTGGAACTGGATTTTGCGAGGGCAATGAGGTCAGGCCCAAAGGTCAACTGACTGGAGGAGCTACGGTTCAAATGGCTTAATCTGCTGCACTTCAGCTTCTCTGCAACACTCTGGTTTAGCACTTCCTGGGCCTTGAGCAGCTGCTTGTCCTGAACCCTTGACCTGTTCCATGAAGCCTGGATGAACAGCTCCTCTCATCACTTCTACGTTGCCTGTCCTAGTCTTTCCTGCTCTCTAACGTGCCTGGCTTGAGATTTTCAATCTCCCACTCACTCCCTACAGTGTTACCTCCACTGCCCTCTAGAATGATCTGGGAAACCTACTGATGTGCTACAGTCCAGCCCAGATGTGAGGACACAGCATCCGTGGAGCAGAGGTGGCCCTTCCTCAGCACTACTTACACATGTCTGTGTTTCTGTGTGTAACAGAACACTGCCTTCAGTGGGGGTCTCCATGGAATTTGCTTACTTAAAAGCAAGGAATGAAAATAAGGCAGTGAAATGATCAAAAAAATAAAGAGAAGAAAACAGAGGAGAGGAAAAAGAAAAGAAAAAAAATGATGAGAAAAGAACCACAACCCCCAGGGTTGCCAGCTGTCTTGCAGGCGGCTTGTGCTGGAAGCTGCATGAATCAGTTACTATCTAACTGCTCGACCATCCTGTTTTGTCAGTGCCATAAAAATAGCTCTTCTTTCATGGAAGAAGGTAGGTGAGAAGCCCGGCGCCGAGGGGGCACCAAACGGGCATTTCCTGCCCAGCTCCTGCAGCTGGCGGGAAGGAAGAGGCACGACCATCGAGAGCTCAATCTTGTTCCAAAAGGCAGGGAAAAAAAAGGCAGAGAGGTGCTACCAGGAGGGTGAAATGGGAGGCTTGGTCTTCTGAGCAAACCTTTTCCACCTCTTATTTCACAAGGTTTCACACTGAAGTCCTCTCAGAGTTAAACACGTTTCCACGCTGATGTGGATTATTCATATAAAGCCAATAAACCCATCTCTGCTCTTCCCTCTGTGTTTCTACCCAGGAAACTGCTTTTCTTACCCTAGACCAGAAGAGAAAGCAAATCTGAATTCCTGATCTGGTGGCTACACAAGCAGCCTGTGTGTCCCCAGCTGTAGCAGAGCTGGGCCATTGTCCCCGCAGCTGCAGGCGGGGGCAGCCGGAGGAAGCCGGGGGCTGGGAAATGCCCCCTCCGCGGCTCCCCAGCTGTGCCCTGGTGCTCCAGGGCAGGGATCGAGATGTGCCCTCAGCAGCACCCACGGAACCTCCCGGGTGGAGCTTGGCTTCACTTCATTAGGTATTTATGATGCCATCTGCCCCGTGCCGCAACCGCAGCTCCTGCTCCTCTTTTACAAATACCCAGGGAAATGGTCAAACCACCACATGAGGAGTTTGACAGAGTGACAGACACTTTAATGGAGACTTTGCTCCTTCAGCTCATTTGTCACATGTGAACAATGCAGTTTTCCTTTAAGCAGCATGGCCCATCTTCAGAGTCAGCAACTGGAACGCAGCAATTACCTCCAGCATCAAAAACCTACACTTTGTATCAGGAATTTTTCAGTGCAAATCAAAATTCCAAGGGATTTCCATGCCAAGAAAGCAGCTCAAAAAATGCAAATCTAGACCACAGGCTCTCTGCATTGATGTAAAATGAGAATTTCCTCATGTAGAACTGAGGCAGTAAGAACCAGTACATCATCTATTACTAGCTCTGCACCGCTGCAGATACATGAGGACATGAACCCACAGTGCAAACATGCCCCCAAAATACAAAGAAGCTGCTAATCCCCAGGTGCTGGATCTCACAGCATCCTCCTTTGGAAAATAAGAGGGTAACCACAGAGGCTGGTGTCTAGTGAAGGTGAAGAGGAATTAATGCCCAGCCCCAGTCCCAGCTCCGACCTGACGTCAGTGCCTGAGGTCAGTGCTCAGCAGAGTTTGCACAGATGTGATTGGATCCAGGCTTCCTCTGACCACTTCCCCTCTGAGGCTGGGAATGCTGGGCAAAATTGGGCATCTAGTCCCCAAATGATCAGGATGTGTAAGATGGGCTTGTGGGGCTGATTTAAAAAATAAAATAAATAGCTAAAGAGGGTTAGATACTCCTTGAATGGCTAAAAGTAGTATGGCTAAAAGCACCTGAGAGACTATAGCTCCTCATGACTTGTCCAGGACTTGAGCTTACAACTCTTCTTGCTTTTGGAAAGTTTTAAATGAAAAAAAAATAAAATTATAGGCTCAGGAGGCCGTTGTGATTCCTGCTGTTGAAAGGCACCAATGTATGGGGCTCAGTGCAGATGGTTACTATGCTGGGCACAGCTCTCACCCCAGGGATCAGGAGCACCAACAAGACAACAGCTCCTGTGAACAGTTGCCCTTTGTCCGAGATGGAAACGTTGGTGGGCCCGGCTTGGCAGGCAGCGCCAGGCACCGCAGCGGGACAGCGACCAGGTCACACCACTCGGGACGGGGGCTTAGCCAGCTAGACCCACACAGGAAGGTCTGCCACGGCTGGAGACCCACTAGACCTCCTGAGGAGAACCACGGAGACATCGGGAAGCTCTCGGCAAGGCTGCTTTAGTTCCCCCAGTCCTGCTGTTAGCACCTAACTGCAGGGATGCCAGAACTTCTAACAAGCATTTCCTTGGCATGGAAAAGAAGGACCGTGGGGAGAAGCAGAGAGAAGTTGGTGGATTTTTTAAGCAAAATTGAAGGTTATCAGACATGAAGCAAGGCCAGAAAGATGCTGTAGGTAGCCACCTGTCTGCCCTTTGGTTTACTTGGTTAAGAGTTCTCAAAGAAGTCCTAAGTTGAGGTATTCAACAGTACAGCTGACATGAATAAACAAATCCACAGAGCCAAAAAGATCCAAGCAAACCAGCTGTACTTCACAAGCCTGCCTAGTGCTGGATTCTCCTAGGAAGTCTCTCTAAAGCTCCTACTTATGCTAGGTTTAATGAGAACACGTTCTCCTCCTCCACAAATTTCATAAAAAAGCTGCTTGACACAAGGGGATTTTAGAAACTGATGTGTGGTCAATTAGACAAAGGAATGTTAGAATATAAACCTTAACAAAACCACCTCCATGCAAACTGGAGGGTTTTACCAACACCCTGCACTGTTTGTAACTCCAGAGTAAAACCACAGCTTATGGCTTGGGCTGACATGTTTCTACCAAGCCTTTCCAACAGCCCAGAGAGGCTGTAACGTTTTCAACGTCTGTGTTACTCACAAAACAGCTTTATGACCCCACAGACTAATGCTAATAAAACAGCAGCCCTAGTCTGACTTTCACTGGAGAAAAATCTCCAAAAGAAACATCTCTTTTTTTTTTCCTAGAGGGCTGAAAACGTTGGTGCTCTCACAAATCTTTTGGGTTCTCATGAGAAGAAATTCCTGCTTCCCAGAAGAGAAGCTGACAGGCAATGGTGTGTGCTTGCAAGAGGGGCAGACATTGGTTTTGCTCTGAGCCACGTAAGCTGTCCTGAGGTTTAGTTATATTTAATAACGGAATCTTAGATGTGAAAAAGAGATGGAGAAAATGTGTCAAAGGAAGGAAATGATTTTGTTTTGCCTCTCTTACCTACTCAGACTAAAAGCAAAAGCACCCTTGCTGCCTTTCATCATGACCAGGCAGCAGAAACCCGCTTGGGTTTCTGGGGAAATCCAGGAGAAGCCCGTTTGGCGAGCACTGCTCTGGCTTTGCATGCTCCGCTGAAACTTTATTTTGAAGGTATTAACGAAGCGTAGAAGAGGCACAGCCCCTTGCACAGCCCTCCAGCCTCGGACCAGCACACTCGCAAGGCTGCAAAGTCTCCCTGACTTCAGTGGGGTTTGGCTGAGGCTTTTAAAATGTCAATATTCTGTATTAAGCTCCCCCTGTAAACTACTGAGGTAGAAGGGATTTTGATTAACCCTGTCCTTGACACAGAGGAAACCTCTCCGTTCATCATGGGGAAGCCTGGACCAAATTTAACTGAGCACATTAATCTCAAACTCATTTGGATTTGGACATGGGCCAGACTGCAGCACGTTTGCTGAACCCACCACGGCTGGGTTCTCACAGCTTGCACTGCAGATGTCAGCATGTCAAGCATTTTGCAATAATACCGAAAAAACCTGAACTAATTAATACAAATAATCCTCCTGAGAATGCTGCCTCTTTTTCTGAACCATTACATCTCCTGAGCCATGGTCAACCCCCTGTGGAAGAACAGGAAACAGAGACACAAGCACATCTATGAGAACCAACCAAAGAACCCAAATACAAAATTTCAACAGTTTGCAAAATGATACTGAGGAGCATTATCATTCTACAAACCCACCCAATGGAATGACACTATTTTTGAGACAAATGCCATTACTTTCAGAGATGCCATTTTTGTGGGTGTGGAAAATCTGTGCCAATGGCTAACAGAGAGTGAAGCTTACTGGAGCCTGCTGGGAAGCTTCTGGAGGAGATCCGCTTCTCTCCTTTTGAAAGCGAACGGGACAATGTGATTACTACCCAGGGTTGCTTGTGTGTCCCTTCGGCCAGGAGGTTGTGAAAATGACAGGAAAACATGGTGCTGTTATCACATGACACAACAAGGCATTGCACAATACCCAGCAAGTCACACTACCCACCAAGTGCTCAGCATCCGAACTTGGGGAGCTGGGCATTTTTCTTCCACATTTCACCCAAGCAACCTCCCCTCCCAGGAGCATCGCAGCAGCTCATGACTGCAACTGGACTTTAATATCTTAAATTGTAAGCAATTTGTTTTCTTACAGCAACGGTTGTTATTATTTCCAACTGTACTGTTACTATGATTAGAAACATGAATAATTGCATCCAGCTTACTAACGGAATACGGGTGTTAGTGACGTGCTGCTTCCTCGGGGCACCCTGACCAGCACTGCCCTGTTCTTGGGCTCTCTAAATCAGAGCTTGCTAAAATAACTCTTTAAAAAAAAAAAATCTAGCTTCCATCCTGAATCCACCAATCTAGAACTGGTGGTCTCTCCCAGGTGGGCCTGTCACTCATCTTATCCCCTCTCTTAGTAAGTTTGCATGACTTGAACAACTACGTCTTTTCTTATTACCTCCAGAGCCACAAACTGACAGATAAAGTATTATGAGACCCATCTGGACACGTTCCTGTGTGACCTTCCCTAGATGAACCTGCTCTAGCAGGAGGGTTGGACTAGATGATCACTAGAGGTCCCTTTTGACCTCCATCATGCTGGGATTCTCTAAGAACAAAAATCAGGTTCTGGATCCAAGTCTCCCTCAAGCTGCTCAGCTTTGGAAATCTCCTTTCCTAATACAAGGACCTGCTCTCTCAGAACAGTTCGAGTAGCTCAGGCAAGACGGGCTCCTGCTAAGCACAAAAACAAGCACTCAAGTCCTTGTACAAATGACCAATGCAGCTGTCTACAAATGGTGAGCAACTGAAACCTGGGGTTTTGCTCTGCTCCTTGTTGGAAACACTTCAGAGAGGTGGATAATGAGCACTGTTATTTCAGCTACATGAAATGTTTTTTCTTTCAATGACTCTAACGAGATTTTTCTAATTTAAGCTTCTCTATGTCACAAAATTCCAACCCCACTCTGGGAAAGCTACAAGCTCTCCAACTTCTCCTTTGGGATTTATTTTCTATTTGGGATAAAGAATGAGTTTTGGGCTCCATCACAGCCTGATATAACCTGAAATTCAGTGCCAGGAATGTACATGGCAGACAAGGACAGATGGAAGACAAAGAAATCACCGAACTGCAAGACAGAGACTTTTGCAGAGAGATGTAGCAATCATAAATGTGGTGACCAAAAGAGAGCTCATAACAAGACCAAGAAGACCAACTGTGACTTTTATTTTTGAAGTTCCCCTTCTCTAAAACATAAGACTCCTACAGGCCAGTGAAAGGAGTTGCCTGTTGCAAGATCCCCATGCTCCATGGTCTAGTAGCATGGCGAGGTTTTACACGCTGGTCTCCTCCAAGATGGCCACGTGGGGTATGGTTTTCTCCACTGGCTCTCAGAGCCAAGAGGTGATTTTCTGTAAGCTCTGTGAAGATGCTTCCAGAAAATTAAGGATGCTGTAAGCAGTTAGGCCAATGGTTCCAGAGAATCACTTTTAACTGATATGAAGCACCCACCTAGAACATCAGAGAGACAAAACAAACCCAGCTGGATTATAGAGAAGCCCTCACATTCCTCAGAGAGGACAACCACCTTCACACTGTTGTAGCAAGAGATATTTGAAGTAATCACCTTTAACTGATCCACACTTGTCTCTGCAAAGGCATTGGTTACACTGTGCATGAGGGACCAACTGCTCATCCAGATTCATTCCAAGTGTATTTTACAAAGGAGGGAATTAAAACAGGCTCAAAGAGAAGAGTGTTTAGGGTCGCCATAATCCACAGCCAACTGTCTTAGCTCTCTCTTTTCTGAGGTTTCTCAAAATGGAAGGACCTTCACAACAGGAGGCAAGAACATCCACCTGAATCTCAAAGATGATGTCTGTAGATTTCACCAACATAATATACCAGGAACCCAGTTAATAAAAGTCCTTTTCAGAAATCAGTTCCTCAAATAAGCAGAATGGCAAAACCAATTCAGCCCTTCAGGCCAACCCCCACCTCCATCACGTCCGTCCAATCCCCCACAATGTCCCTTCCATGAGCTCTTTGTACAGCAGCTGTTTTTCCTGGGCGCATCCTGTTCATTCAGCCCAGATGTCCTCCATGGCACATGCTGAAAATCACTCATTTATGCAAAGGATGGAAAGAGTTGTTGAGGATGACCTGTGGGGTTGAAGCAGTCTCTGGATCTGCAGGATTTCCTCTCTGAATCTCCATTTCTTGATGCAAGGCAGGAGACTTGGATCTCTTCTCCAGGGTAAAATGCAAGATATTTTACTACATGGTGGTGGTTAATGTCTGCAGACATAAAGGATCTACTCTTGTTCTGATGAAACGTGGTGGGATATAGAGGATGCAGAAGAGCAATAAGCAAAGTTTACTCCTACAGCTCGCAATGGCAGCTGTTTATTGGGGTTTCCTGCAGGAATGTGGTTTGCAAGGTCCACGTCTGGAAACACAAGGTTCAAGTCCAACTCAAGCCATAGATATGAACAGTGGTGGTCCACATATCAAATCCTTTCTGAGATTTCTGGATGTCACACACCCAGAAAAAAAAAAAAGTCTGTGCCTGACCACCTCAGATTAACTGGAGTCCAACACTGACAACACTTTGGGTCAGAAACCAGAACACCATCTGCACAATACAGCAGAGACCACTCCTTGTCCACCAGCACCAAGCTCAGACCAGTGTGTAAGTGATGTCCTGCTTTGTTACTTGTCAATTATTACTGAACAACATATTCACCCAAAAAATGGGGAGACACCAACCTTGAGTTTGCACACCTATAGATGACCTTGGAAGGTCCCTTCCAACCCAGTATATTCTATGTTACATATAAGAACCTGCTTCATCCCACTTTCCTCTCCAAACACCATCAGGTTTTGCATACTAAGTCTGCTGTATTTGCCTGAGAAGGAGGGGATGTGGGGATACAGGCTCTCTTCAGCCTCAGGACTTCATCCATGTTCCAGGATACTGGTCCCTAAGACATCCAGGACAGGACACCTATTGCCCCAGCTGACCCTGGGGGGATCCCCAGCTCAGAAAGCCAGATTCATGGGTCTAGAAGAAAAGAAGCTAAAGGAGAAAGACCAAGAGGGCAGCCCATGCCCTCAGAGTTACATAACGAAGAGCAACAGCATCTCCTGCTCCCTGAATACATTTTAACTGAAATCAGAACTGTCCAATATGTTTTCAGAACATGTCTTACAAAGTGGTGGGCTCAGGCATGGGATGCTCCGTTTCCCCTCAGCAGGACAGCAGTGACATGGGGCACAGCTCAAGAGATCCCTGGGGCACCTTGGGACACAGGTAACACACGGATACCACAGGATATTTTTGATCAAAAAGCTCCAGTCCCAAAGGCTGCTCATCACTGGAGGGAGGAAGAGGGAAGTTCTGGCAACTCCCACTTCCCAAATGGAATTCTGGATCTCGCTTGTACCTCTTAATTATAAAATGTTACCATTTAATGTAGATAATGAGGCCGTTTGGAGGCTCAGAGGTGCACCACACCTTCTCTATAAAGTATGAAAAGTAAGTTTTAGAATGGCTTATAGAATTTATCAGATCAAATGGTAAAGCACAGACACACAGGTCTTAAAATACTCTGAAAAACACACCAACAGATTCAGATGTTATTGAGAATCCCAAGCAGTCCGGGAGAAAATTGTGCTTCTGTTATCCCAACAGCATGGAGGGAATGGACGAGCTGATACCAGCTCTGAAGGTACTTAACCAGCTTCTGCTTCTCTCAAACAAACATACACTGGTTACATCTCTGTGTGAATGATGCAGCCAGAGGTGTTCCTCCTGAGGTATGAAGAGGACTCAGGAATCCCCAGGTCTACTGAACACCAACACCAAGAGCGCAGCTCCTGCCAGACCCTTGAGCCATCAGGACATGAGCAGAGGAATTCAACAAACCTGAAATTCTTAAGCCACAGTGAACCCTTCACAGCCTGGAGCCCTGGGCCGCTTTCAGACAAAAGCAGCAGCATCCCCATCCCAAACACAACGAGGAGACTGGAAGAATTTCCATCTCTCCACTGGTCAGGACGATAGAGGTTTCTCAAACCACCTTCCTCATCTGACCATGCAAATTATTACTGAAGTGTCAACCTTGTATTCAGGTTTATAAACTTGGGCTTTTTAAACCAAGCAAGAAACGCAGTCACCTCCTGGCTCTCCTCCAGGTTCTGGAGCATGGCAGGTACCTCCAAAGCAGGAGCTTGGTCCTGAGCAGGCTGCAGGCACCTGGGTTTTGCCATGGGCATGAATGGAGTCAAGGAAGATGATTTAATAGGTCTCAGGGAAGGATCTGGCCAGTCACAGGTCACCCATAGAGCCTCATGGACCCTTGTTAGTAGATAAAGGGTTGGCAGCACGTCTTACTAAAAGCCAGGCACTAGAAGTCTACAGGATATTTGTGTCCAGGGAAGACAGGGCCTAGCTCTGTTCTCCTGTCCAGCCTCTCTGTGTCCCAACACGCAGCCACACTGATGTGAATTTGATGGCAAATGAAGTTGGCTTCAGTTTGAAAATTAACATTTCCACCTCACTGCTCTACAGGGTAATTTTCCAGTTTCCATCAAGCCAGAACTCTTCACCTCCCTCCACACACCATCAACTCATCACAGAAACCATGGCAGTCAACTCAAAAATGCTCCTCTCCAGAGACTCTCCTTGGACACCATCTTGGTGTCCCTGGAGGAGGAAAATCGTGGATACAATCACTAAAAACACCTTTACAGGCAACAGAGGGTGGCAGCTCTGCCTCTGCCCCAGCCCCACCTTCCCTCGTCCCAGGGAAAACAGACCAGAGGAGGCAGCAGGAACATCAGACATCACACCTTGAATTAGGAAACGTGTCACAGTCATGTCTCGACATTCGTGTGCCAAATGCCGGGGCCTACAATTGCCTAAGGACAGTTGTGTCCCCAGGGGGGCCACTGAGACAGGGGCTGCCCTGGCTTCTGGGCAGGAGCAGAAGCCTCCAGCATCCCCTATCTTCAGGTAACCCCCGCTGCCACCACAGGCTCTTCCTCCACTCCCACCACCCAGGCTGCTGTCCCTGCCTGGGCAGGCCAGCCCAGGTCTTGGTGCTTTGGAAGGTAACTGACACTATCACATCTTCTTAGGCACAAACTTGAACACAGGAATTTCCATCTAAACATGAGGAGGAACTTCTTCACTTTGAGGGTGGCAGAGCACTGGAGCACGCTGCCCAGAGAGGTGGTGGAATCTCCATCTGGAGACATTCTAAATCCACCTGGACATGTTCCTGTGCAACCTGCTCTGGGTGAACCTGCTCTGGCAGGGGAGTTGGATGAGATGATCTCCAGAGGTCCCTCCCAACCCCCATCATTCTGGGATTCTGTGATTCTTAGAGCATCTTGCTCACCACAGAAGGGATGGGCCTCCCTCACCCCAGGAAGGGGACCTGTTACACACCACATAGCACACCAAGAGGTCATGGCAGTAAGGTCAAAATGCTGCTCCCAAACGAGCAGCTCTGACCATGGCTTTGTGCACACAAAGGCCAGGACACCAGCTCCTGACTGCACTGGTGATGGGATAAGCAACAGAGCCAACCTATGGACCACAGATTACCAGAAGAACCCTGTTGAACTCTCTACCCTGTCACAAGCTTCTGGCCTAACCTTAACCTCTTCAAACCACAGCATGTCCCAGCTTCCCCTCTGCAAAGTGGGGAACACAGAGTTTTGTGCAACCATTTAGGTTTGCAAAGCTAAATCACTCAGCACATGAGAAGCACTCAGACCCATGGAAGCCAGCTTAGCACATAACGTCAGGTCCTACTTGATTTAGACAGCTAAAGGTAGGTGATTAGGTCTCCAGCAGTTCTGAGGAGCCCAGGTCCCAACAGTGTGGCAGGAAGCCAGGTGCTCAGCACCTTTGAGAAAAAAAAAAAGTCCAAATTAAGCTAATTTAAGCTTAATGGAGATATTGAACCCCTGGCAAGAATAGTCCTGTAAGGGCATTGATGCTCCAAGGGACATGCAAGCTGCTACAGAAATTTATTTTGGAAGCAGCAGATACCAAAAATCTCCTATGAAGAGCAGAATTAGCAACTTAAAAAGGTAATAAAACTAAGACCTCAATGCAGCACCTTAAATCTCACACTAACTTTGGCAGCACCTTCTCTGGAGAGGTGATCTACTTGAAGCCTGAGACACTGAGCACGGGTGTTTAACCAACCATATCACCTCTCTGTCATCCAGGCCACGAGATCACTGGCCAAATGAACTTCTAAACTTCTGGAAGAAACAGGAAGGTTTAATACAAGACAAAACCCATCCATTTGTCAGAAAGTTCCCCCCAAAAATGTGTAAGAAACAACAGTGACGTTTGTTCTAGAAATCCTGTTTCCCACAGACTCACTCAAACACTTAAATGTATTTCCTGACTCCTAGAGGTATCCACTGTACTTGTGCTTACTTGAAAATACAAGCAAGTGTCCCGGTGATTATATTCAGCTACTGCAACGTTCAGGAGATGTTGCAGGACAGTCACAGAAAAAAAATTCAAATTCTTACACTGAAATCTACACCTGAGGTTTCCAGGCACCACACCCTGGATGGGAAGGTATCATGGCAGCAGAAAGGCATCAGGAAGCAGCAACAATAAAGATGTGAAATGACTGTGATAGAAACAGGGAACAGACAGAGATGTATTTACAGGAAAAATCACTTAAGTAATTGGGAACATGCCAATTTAGGATATTCCTCTTTGGTTCTTAATATTTCTTAGACAAGTGGCAGAAACTCTCAGAGGTTATTTCCTACTGAGCTCAGCCAGCTGTAAGCTACGCAGCTAGAGAGCCAGAAACCACAGCCAGAAAGGTTTGGAAAGTGGTAAGGGGAGATTAAAAGAGAAGTGGACACTTCAGAGAGACTTGGAGACAGCCAGAAAAATCCTTTCCAGGAATAATGAGTCCCTGAACTGGACAGAAAGAGAAGCAGCAGAGTCTGATTGTGCAACTGAGCCTCTCTTTGCTTTTGAGGAACCCAACCCCAAAGGTCTACTAAACAAACACCTGCCACCACACTCTTGGGGCATCTATCTGGAAAGCCTGTGACTCTCCCAGGTGTCACAAGGAGAAGAAGGTCCACACAGGGCACCTCTGGAAGCTTCAGTCACAGTGAATACATGAAGACACTCACATTGTACAGGGAGGCTACAGAGCCCAACAGGCTACCAGACAGTTCAGAAGTTGGGTTCATGAGCATTAAAATAGGTCATTTCATTTTGCCACCTTTCCAGATCAGACGGCAATGCTCTGGTGTTCAGGTTCTAGAGATGGCACCTCCAATAATCAAGAGACTTCCCAGCCAGCAGACAGGAACATGCTGGGAACCAGATGAAAAACAAACTTCTTTGTGCATGCTCATTTCTTAGCAGGTGAACCTAAATCCCGTAGTCTGAAGCCCAGATCAAGGCATGGGTGCACCAGAAGAGTACACCACTTCCCAGAAAACCTAAAACTCATCTACAGCCAACCAACAACGTGGTTTAATGGACACCAGGGATGGCCAGCACAACAGAGAGAGCTGCCAGGCAAGCTGTGCCCAGCTACACAGCCACATCTCATCACATCACTCCTGGGTTGGTGTTATTTGAACCTCCTTTCAGCAAAGGTCACCAGCTCCAAGTAGCTCTTTAGAGCTTGCACATAGATAATTGAGTAATCTAATTTTGTGTGTGACCTAAATCCTACTTGGACACAAACCAGATGAGGTAAAAGGTGGGATGCTTCTCAGTCGGTTGGAAATAGCAATTGGAAAACAATGGGTGGGAAGTTGAAGAGCTCACCCTACCCATGGCTTGTGTCCTCCAGCCTCTGCAACGTCTGTGACAGGGAAAGCAAAGTTAGTGTTTGTTCATTTGGGCTGAGTCAGAAGTAGTCTGAACTAATGAGAACTATGGTCTGAGCGCAGAGTTCTCCTCCCCAGGCTCCACCATTACCCAGCAGAGCTCAGCAGTCACACCTTGCTGGGCTGGACCAGGTGAGCAGGAGCACACATTTCCCTGCCTGGGGCATCAGCTCTCAGGAAAACTCTTACATCTCCTCTAGACTGCATCCTTCCAAGTACGATTTTTACTCCCCAACTACTGGTCTGTACATCAGGCCCTGTCCTGCCTTTGCCCTGCAGAGGTCACGTGTAAAATGATGTCCCTCACTGTGCTAGACACTCTGCAGACAGGCTGGGTACGATGTCACACCTGGACAAAACCTCTCTTTGCACTCATGAAGTAGATCTGGTAGCAGCAGTCATGGGTGAGCTGAACAAGACACATGTCCTTAGGAGCTCCAACAGTCACATGCAGCCACAGAAACAGAATGGACCTTCCTTCCTTCCACCCCCCTGCCCTGCTCCCTGCTACTCAACACATCATCCGGGGCTCTGCCCACCTGTCCTGCAGGACCTGCACAGGGAACCATTCACAGTGCCCTTTAGATGCAATAAGGGATGTCCCAACCCTCAGCCATCACCAGGAGGGGAGACCTCAGGGAGCCATAGCCCAAATTCTAGCAACTAGAAAAGTACCTCCAAGTCTAATCTCACCCAAAGCCACCCTGAGTGGCCACCTCCTGTTTAAAGGTCACTTCAAACCCCTCTGGTTTTGACACGTGTTCTAATTCAGAAAATATCCAGGGCAGAACCCCAGGAGCACTGGAGATGTAACGGGGTTTGCCACCAGCTCCAGCTTGAGCAGTTGAAGCCTCTGCTGAGCTAGTCTCCTCCTCACTTGGTTTCCTGGTCATCTGTGACAAAGTCGACCTCATTCGAGACATCCCAACAGCTGGTAGTGGATGTGCTGGGAAGGGTGAAGAAGGGAGATGTCCTGGGAAAGGGGCTCAGGGTGCGATGGGCTGGGTGGGGACAGGAGCAGCGGGGCTGTGCCACCTGCTGCCACTGCAGCCCTCACCAGCACTCAGCTCCGAGGCCATCACAGAGATGGCACAGCCAAAGCTCAGAGGTTCTGGCCACTCACCAGCTCCTCCTGCTCCTGTACACATCTCATGTCCCTGAGTGTTGCTCTGTACCCTGCCCTGCACCCACCTCCCCAGCTCCCTGCATGCCCAGGGCAGCAGGCTCATACCTCCTGGAGGGATGCAGCCCCAACCTGAGACCCAAACCACAAGACTTGGCTCAAAACCACCACAGATGGGAAAAGAAAGACAAGGAGAGACAGGAGAAAGGTTTGGGAACCCATGCCCCAACTTTCTGTCTTCAGTAGTGTTTAACCTATGCTCTCTCCCCCTGGAAACTATTCCAGGGCACAGCCCATGCAGGAACAAAAAGCCTCTACCCATGTGTGCAGTGAAGGTCTCGGAACAGCCTGGGGCAGGAGTCCAGTGGTGTGATGGTCCCCAGATCACAGAGGCTGTTCTGTCCATTCTGTGCACGGGGTATGAGGCAACTGGGAAGTGCTGGTGAGAGTCTTAATAAAGTCACACTTTGCAATTGAGATTCCACAGTCTGTGAGTTTGTTCCTCCAGGTAATGTGCCCTTAAATCCGAGGAACTAGCATGAAGGAATGGAGTCAGAAATCACACAGTCCACCTGGGAGACCTCCCTGTGGAAAGCACACCGAGACCTGTCCAGCCCGCGCGTGCATCGCCCCTGCTCACTGGAGAGAAATTCCACCCCTGGCTTTGGGGATTCCCAGAATGGTTTCCTCCACTCTCCCAAACTTCTTGTCCAACCAAATCAGTCTGAGATCTCTCAGACTGAGAAACAAATCCTAACAAGAGAGCCAAACTCACACCTTGACCGGGTAGATGGGGTCCACACACGTTTGACCAGGGTACGGAGCCTCGGCACTGAGGAGGAGCACAATATCCAATACCCTCAAATTTCCCAGGCCACCTCCAGCACAACGTGCCCTGTCTCCAGGGCAGCAGGGTCTCTGCTCCAGTGACACAGGAGGGAGGAAACCTCTGTGTAAACTAACACAAGCACGGGCACAAGGAGCCCCATTTTCTCCTTTGCTTTCTGTCTACATAGTAAGAAACCACACTCTTACCTCAACATCCACCAATCCATCCTGAGCAGCTCCCCAACCAAAACCTGTTAATCAAGCAAAATACAGCTAATAGGCAATTTACATCTCATGGCAGCTGCAGGTCACTGCTGGCTGCTCCTGTTCTGTCCCAGCCAGAGCTTGGCACGGCCAACAGGCAGGACCCTCTGCCCTCCTGGAGGCAGGAGCAATGGGACACCTCCGGATCGGTGGATCCAAGGCACAGAAACCCAAATTTCATGTGAGAAATTGTCCTCTCTGTGTCTTCAGATCCACCCATCTGGACCAGCAGGATCTGCACAGGGAGATCTCCAGCAGCATCAAGCCAGAGCTCATCTCTGCTCCACCCGGCTGGGGAGAGAAGCGACTCAGCGAATGGAAACACACTTTGCACCAGGAACACATCTGGCCAAGAGGTCTGGGACATTCAACTCGAATCTGAAGTCTAGAGTGGTTTCCAGACAAGAGAGGAAAAAACATTCCAGACTCTCTGGGAAGCAGGTGGGAGATGCAGACACATCACCAGATGCACCAGCTGTGAGACAAACACTTGAGAGAAGTGTGCAACCAGGAGATGTGAACATCACTTTGGAGGAACAACATCCACTACGGACAACACAAAGGACATGAGGATGAATGAGCTGTACCCAAGTTAGTCAGCCTCAACACAGAGAAAGCAATCCAACCAACAGCATCTCATCCACCTCCTTCAACCAGAGATGGCTACCACAGCTTGCAGCCTCCCATGAAAGCTTCAGCACAGACACAACACCACCACTTTTGACACTTGAACAACTATCATATCCAACCCAGAACATTTCCAAGTCCTCAGAACCAGCTATACCATTAACCAGCCCAAGATCCACCCCTGCAACTGCCACCGAGACAGGGCAGCACCTTCTTCATTGACAATGTTGACAGTCACTTCCACAAACATGAAACTTAAGATGTCCCTGACAAGCAATGAAAGCTCGTCTGGGCTAGACAGGAGCCACTGTGACTTCCAGTGAATGTAAGACAAATCCGTGTAGATAAACACAGAAAAGCCAAATCCCTACAGATGGCTGATGGTGGGAACTCGCTAGCTGAGACCAAATCCTTTATTTGCTGGATTAGGAAGGTCTGAGAGAGGAAGGATCCCCAGATGGGGTTCTACAGAAAATTGTTACAAGGGTTTGATGATGGGATGAGACACAAAAAGTGAATATACAAATGCTAGCTCTACAACCAGTAAGAATATTCTTATTTCAGAGAGGAAGAGAGAGAAGAGAGGAGGTCTTGCTGGGAAGATCACTTTGGATGGTAAGAAGAATCACCTAAGTACTCTATAAAATTCCTTGCTGTTGTAATTATTGTTGATAACCCATCAGAACCACGCTTCTAACTCGATGAAGGCTTGCTTGGAAATCCCAGCATGAAGAAGCCACCAGACACAAGAACAGAGCCCCGAGGGTACACCCTGGGGACGCAGAAGGCACTGAGCTCAAGGAGAGAGGCAGCGACATGCAGAGCCAAGCAGCAGCAGTCTGTAAGGAGGGACACCCCAAGAGCCCAGGCAGGGGGGAACCTGCAGTTCCTGACACTTCCACTGACAGAGCTCTGGAGACCTGCTGGGGAACTTAGAGAGGGAAAACGGGGGAGGTCTTTGCAGGCTGGCTGCACTCTGGCACACGCACAGGACTCCCCATCCCCCTAGACTGGTGGGTCTGGGGACACCAAGCTGGTGGTGAGGCACTCCGGGTGTTCCCCAGTGCCAGGACAGCTCTGGGCACACGGGTGTCCCCGCTCTGGATGGGGCTGCCCTGCAGGTATCTGTCTAGAGAACCCAGCGAGAGCCTGGCACTGCTAACTGCCTGACATCTCCATGGTGCTGGAACCATAGCCCTCAAACTTGTATTTTAGTGCTGAAAAAAATAATCTATCACAGTTATGTCTTGCACAAGGAACACAGAAACAAGAGCTTCTCTCTAACAAATAGTAATAAGCACTGAATAGAGACAGGAAAATGGCAATGAATAGGTCTGGAAATTAATTATAGGAATATCTTGCATTATCAGCTACATTTTAACTCAATTTAATCAATTCTGGAAGGCAGTAGCTCCAGTGTAAAACAAAGATCCCAAATTTAACCTTTTTTTAATTCTGAAAAAAAAACCCCAAACCAACAATAAAATCTTCTACAGTCACTCAAACTGACAAATTTGAACAACCTATAAATAGCTGAAATAATCAAACTGCATTTAAATAATTGGCTTAAATAATTTCAAAGTTGTTCCACGAGTTGTGCCTTTGGCTTTATACTCACATGTGTGGGTTTTGGAAAGGGACTCCAGAAGTGTTTAGAGTGAATCTTGCTGTGGACTTGAAAGGTGGGTTTGCAAAATTTAACTTCAGCGCTTTGCGTTTACCTGGGAGACAACAACACAAAGTAAACTTTTTGTCAGCAACAAAATATTAAGAGCATTTGGAAATAAAGAGGAAAAAAATGACATACTGCAAGGAAAGGGAAACGCATTTCATACCATCAGCAAACCACAGCTTGTGCTGGGGACGCAGGGATGGATACATGGAGTCAGCTCTCACCCTGAGGGCTTCCCCCATCTCATTCCACGTCAGTCACCACAACACAGTATCCAAGGCACCTTCTGGGACAGCTGGAGAACCAGCAGCCACCTCCACACCAAGGCCCTGAGTGTCCTCCATCACAACCACCCTTTGAGGAGGCTCAATTTCAGTCATGGTGGCAGAGGGGCCCAACCTGCTCAGCACAGCCTGGCCATGCCACCAGACCCAGGGTGGACAGTGCTGAGGAGGAGGGCACCTTGGGATGTCTTTTATGTGACACCCCAACTGCAAGAGGGCTTATGGTTCCTGACCCTCCTCAGCCTAACAGCAAGTGGAGATAACCAGGCTTGAGTGAGGACAGAGGAGATCTGCTGTGCACTCCTTCTGCCAAGTGGGACACCAAGTAGAAGGCAAGACTCAGCCCATCTGAGGGGTGACCAGGTGAGACAAGGCTTTGCTCTGCAGCCAACTGAGAAAGCATGGGGTAAATAACCAAACAGTGGGGTGGGAGGGGTCCTGGCCATTGCTCCAGCCACTGGCTGTGTATTTTTCATTGAAGTTGAGATGACCTACTTGAGTAACAGCAGGATCAGGGACTACGGAGTGAGATGTCCCTACCCAGCCCTCCCACTTCTGCAGAAGACCCTGTCACTCCTGTTCAGCAGAAAGCAACCCGAGCTCCACTCCACTGAAACACACCAGGATGGGAGCCTCTTCCCAGGAGCCTGTGACTGAAAGCCCTGAGCTTTTCACTGCTTGGGATATGTCTTAACAACTCATTGCTGCTCATCCCAGGAGGCACCAGGAGATGCCAGCACCAAAGCTGGCTCAATAACTGGATTCCTCCAACAACCTTCCTTGGCCTGCACCCTAGAGCAGGTGTCTATTCCCAAACATCTCACAGTCCTCCTGGGAAAAGCCAGAAGGCACCATCCTGCTCTACAGCATTCCTCTACCTTGCACAAAGAGGTGTTCTGGATAACTTCAACACCAAAAAGAAAGAGAAGAAACTTGCTATAAAGTTTTTTGACTGGTAACTATTTCAGGCATGAAATATTACAAGGATCATAAGAACCATTTAGGTTGGAAAGGGCCTTTAAGCTCATCGATTCCAACCATTCCCCCAGCACTGCCAGGGCACCACTAACCCATGTCCCTCAGCACCACATCTCCATGGCTTTGAAACCCCTCCAGAGATGGGGACTCCACCACTGCCCTGGGCAGCCTGGGCCACACCTTGATATCCCTTCCGGGGAAGAAATTGTTCCTCATGTCCAACCTAAACCTTCCCTGGTGCAATTTGAGGCTGTTTCCTCTTGTCCTATCACTTATTCCTTGGGGGAAGAGACTGACCCACACCTTGCCAATAGCATCACAGAATCATTGAGGTTGGAAAGGACCTTTAAGATCATCTTGGCAACATACATCTGAAACCAGCTTCATAAACCCAACAGACCTCAGGATTAAGGATGCCCTCAAAAGAAATACACATACCCTGAAGCTGGAAGGTGTGGGAAAGCTTGTGGCCAGCAAACACCCATCAAGGCTCCTCAACACCTGCCATCCCAGACAGGATCAGCTGGATGCCAGGTGACAGGTTCAGATATATTTGGGGTAAGTTCCACCTTGAGGTCTCGCTGCAGGACATGGGTGCTGCTGCTGGGGTTACCTGACTACAGCACGTGGAGCTCCACAAGTGACTCCCATCACTCCCTGTTTGCCATTTCCACACATGACCTCTATCATACCTTTCACTTTTAAATTACTGGTATATACTTTCAGCTTTGATCTTGCTGCAACCAAATAATCTGTGAATATCTGCACACACATATTTCATTTTGTAAAGATCATCTCATTTGTCACACAAACACCAAAACTTGCACTAAAATCCAACAGCGTGAAACCAATTATCCAAAGCTTTGCATCAACCACCTTCAATAAAAAACACCCCACTGGTTTTTGGTGACAATTCATCAGATTTCCATAAGGTCCCAGTCAGTGATACTGGGCCTTTCATCACCAAAATGGTGGAGAAGAGGGAGAGTGAGGATGCCCAGCCTAGGTGCAACTGGTTGGGGTGAGGACTGCTGCAGCATAGAGCTCAAGAATCATAAAATCATAGAATGTACCGGGTTGGAAGGGACCTCTAATGGTCATCTAGTCCAACCCCCCTACAATAAGCAGGGACATCTCTAACTAGGGCAGATTGGTCAGAGCCCCATCAAGCCTGGCCTTGAACGTCTCCAGGAGTCTTTCTTGGGTATGCCACCCAAAAAGAGCTGGCACAGTAGGGTCTAGGCTGCAGCACTACAAGCAAACAAGAAAATGTATTTTAAATTGTTTAAAAACCCCTACTTTTAAAAATCCTGAGAACATTACAACAAGGGAAGCAATGAACATTGTTCCTCTCAAGAGTAAGAGTATGGATCTGTCCATCAGAACATGGGGAAACACCACTGCTGGTGCTGAGAGCTGCTCCACCTGGGGGTACTCTCCCTTTAGTAGCATCCTCTTGTTTTGTCTTGGGG
>VYZX01033802.1:341558-378114 GCA_013401335.1 Brachypteracias leptosomus
AATTGAAGAAATATCATAGTTTAGTAAAAGAAAGAATGCCCCAAACATCCATTAACTGTCTTGTCTGACTGAGTTCTGAGCACGAGGTTCCACCTTTGAGCAACGCCAGCACTTCCTAAACTCTCTTTAGTCTCTTTCCTATAAAGACAACTTTTTCCACACGTTTATTAACCATCATTTATTCTCCTGAAAAGCATCTAATCGGAGCTGTCAGGTCTCTCCCCCGCGCTCAGCAGAATGACCTGGTGCCTCTGTCCTGACCAATGTCCCTCCCTGAGGCTGTCCAGCCTGAGGAGTATCTTATTCATGTTATGTGTACACAAAAAATTACTCCCTTTGAGCAAGATGACACAAAGGACTGTATTTATACACACAGCACCATCATGAGGACAAACAACCCTCCCCTCCTGCTTGGACTTTGCCACTCCAAAACCCTCTCGAGCAGGCAGTGCCATGGGAAGCCTGCACAGACAGCGAGAGGCAGGCATGGACACAGCAACAAGGAGGTGCTTCAAAGAGTGACCGTGAAGTTCTGTTCTCCTTTCCTTACTCGTCCATCCACACACACCACATCCTGATGTCCCTTCCCTCTCCTCTGAGCCATGACACCTTGCTGCTGGGCAAGGACCAGGGCTACAAGCTGTGCAGAGGAGGAAGGCTCAGCTGTTGGGCAAGTAACAGAGTTTTGAAGCTCAGGCTCTAGCAGTACATGTGCCCAATGAGCTGCAGAGAAATCAATTAAAAAAGCCAAAGAGGCCAATTTGCCCTTATACATGACCCAGAAACACAGGAGTGGAACAAAAAGTGGCAAAATCAAAATAAGAGTCTATCACTTTCTGCAATCACTCCTCCACTTCTTTGATGTCTATCACCTACAATGTTCTGAAGAGCAGACATTCTATGACCAACAGGAATACTCACAGAATCATAGAATGGGAAGGACCTTCAAAGATCATCTAGTCCAATGCCGCCGCCATGGACAGGGACATCTTCCACTAGATCAGGCTGCTCAAAGCCCTGCCCAACCTGGCCTTGAACACTTCCAATGATAGGGCAATCACAGCTCCTCTGGGCAACCTGTTCCAGTGTCTAATCATCCCCATCACAACAATTTATTGAAAGCTAGCACTAACAACACTGCTAGCCAACAGTGACCTAGAGCTGTCTGCATCTCATGTCTGTCTCTTGAGAAGTCCTGCAAGGCTTCTCCAAAGCACACAGCTGTGGGCAGGTCTGTCAGCACTGAGGAACTGGAGGATTCCTGACAGGACCCTCTGTGAGTGCACGACCTGTCACACAGCCACACCACCACCTTGCCTGACCAACCTCCAGACCTCTTCTGACTGCATCCCTGATGGCATCTCCCTTATACAGAGCAAAACCAGACTGAGCTCATGGGGGATGTCCACACTTACCAGCCACATGCATATGCCTGGAACCTGTCCCTGCTCGCCCACTCCTCCAGGTCTGGGCCAGCACTGGTGGTGGTGCTGGGCAGGTACCTGCAGGTAATGGTCACACAGCCCCCCACTCATCCTGCTACAGTAGCATGAAGTCTGCTCCCTGAGTCCAGGGATTTACAGCATTCATCATTCTTGTGGTGTCCTATTCACACCACCCCTCTTTTGAGGGCTAAAATTCAGTGTCATAAGATTTTCCCTTTCTAACAGCAACGTTTATACAACTTAGAAAAGTGTTTGTCTTTGAAGTGGCCCAACAGTGAAAACAACACAAACTCCCATCTGAAAATCTCCTCAAAACCTGCTCCTATCCTCACTACTTGCAATCTTTACACCCCTCCCTGTGTACACACCTCCAGCTTCCTTCTGTTTCCACCCTGGGATGGAACATTTTTTACTGCTGTTAAACGTCAGTCTATTGATCTCCATCTCAGTAGGTTTGTAAGAACAGTTTCAATAATGTTGACCCACCATCTAGAGCTGGATTTTCCACATATCCAACAAATACAGAAGCATAACCTGCCCCTGGGAAGCAAACTGGATGGTTTGGTTTTGCTCAGGTGATGAACAAGGAACATGACCAGGGAGAAATAGACATCCCAGGAAATCCCATTCAGTCTAAGTCTTGTAGAAACATGGATTGTAAATTAAACCACACACTAAATTGAACTACAAGTCTGACAAGAGTCAAAACAAGCTGTCTTCTCCAGCAGCCTTTCAAAATCAAGTACTTCAGCTACGTATCCTGTGAGTCTTGAGTTTCATCCCAAAACAAGACTTCTGACAGCTCCACATCCCTATTCCTTGCAGAAACATCACTCAAACCTAAGTGGATGCAAAGGAGCCTCTTTAGATGAGAGAGTTCTGCTGGTGATTTTGCCATGCACAGGTTTAATTCAGATCACCCTGTTCTGTCTTGTGGTTGATGTTCCTTCTGGAAGTCACTAATGCCCCTATCACCACCAAGGCTGGGTGTTCAAAATTGCCCTAAAATGTGCTGCAGAAATAGCCACCTTCCATAAATTAAACATCCTCTAAAGGTTTTGCTAATTTAATACATAATTCTAATCATCAACCACTGTAACATGACTCCAAGAACTGTGAAAGTAAAGGCATTCCTGGAGATGTAACAATTTGGAAGAAACCAAAACTATGGAATCTGATTATTTTTTTGTACATTAGGTTAATCTTCAAAGCCAGACATGAAACTCTGAAGTTTCTTGATTTAGGGACTTCCCAGTTTTGACTAGTGGATTTGTTCAACTCTATGTTAAGTCCAGACTATATTTGAATGCAGGGCAGCCTTGGTGGTAAGGAAAGTATTTATTTATGTTTTGAGGGAATTCAAACAGGATTGTAGCGTAAGTTATGTCTGTATCGGGGCAAAAAGGCAGCTGAAATAGCTTTCTGATGGTACATAATTTAATCTTCTATCCATACCAACAGCAATCCTTATTTCAAACCACTACAGCCTTAAAATGATGGTAATTCCTGTTCTCAAATCCATTTTTAAAGGGATGCTGTTGTTTTAAACAAGCCACTGTGAGGAAGTGAAGACACGATCCCTTGTGTCCTGCTACTCCATGAACGCGCATCCCGCGGCGGTTCAGACCGCAGCCAAACCAGACCTGGTGAAAAGCAGCTGGGCAGCCTTGCCAAGCTCACACTGGAGACCCACCAGCACAACGGCCACAGGAGAAGAATTCAGGCTCACAGCATGTGCTTGTTTCCTGCTGCACCAGGGAACGGACGCAGGGTTAAGTATCTCATTATTGATGTGCTGCTGTCCACCACGAGGATTAACCCAAATACTTGGCTCTACCATTAGGTTCTCATCACCATTTTTGAGGGCCCTTTACCACAACCACAGCCAACCAGCCTTCCCAAGAAGCCCCAGCTATCCAGCAGATAACGTGCAGCCCAACAGTATTCCTCCAGCACCTCATTCTGAAGTCTTTCTGCTGCTTGTGAAGCAGCAATAGGCCAGGAACCAGGTCTGTGCTCAACTTCCTCACTCTAGTACAACCAGAAAAGAAGAAACACAACCCCAGGAAAATGAGCTGTGGCAGTAAACAGCAAGAAGGGTGACAGAGGATCTGCAGTGAACTCTGCAACCTTTTTACCTCTCCCTTGTAGAACTAAAACACATCAATAAAAAGACAGAGAAAATGGGGAGGAAGAGATGTCAGGGGGGCTCAAGGGGTTGGGTGATTTGCTTCCATCTGGAAAGGGAGCTGAATGTTTGAGGTTATCTTCTTCAAAGAAAACTATCAGGTCTGATCTCTTCCAGGGCACCTCAAAGGCAAGCTACTGCCAGCTCTCACTGGAGACAGAAAAAGCCCAACACCACAGTGCTCTCTGCTCTCTGCTTTTACCCTCCAAATTGTGAGATCTTGTCTGCTAACAAAATGTCTGCTTTGATGTAGGGACCGCAGAGGAACGTGCACCCATGTTGGAGCTGCAGCCCTGCAGCTGCCCATGTCCTGGGGGCACCCCAGACTCACAGCTCTGCTGCTGCTGGCACAGTCCTGCCTTCCCACAGACCCTTCCAATCTACCATCCTGCAGCTCTACTTCCTTCCTCTCCAGTCTTGCTCATGGATCTACTCCAACATCAGCACAACCAATTTGGCACTAAAGCAGGTTTCCAGCCTTGCCCTCAAGAAAAACAATTTTTCAAGAAAAAACTAGTCAAATTTTGAAACAAAACATGAAGAACTTCAGCACATAGCACATATTTGGGGAGTCAATGAAGGAGGAGGCCTGGGGTTTGAGTTGTAAGTTCTATGACCATAGAAACTCACTTTCAAGGGTACAAGTATTTTCAGTACATCTGACTGTTACTGACATTTGCTGCCCTTCAATGAAACCTTCCATTTAGACCAACCCAAGAGTCCACATTCAAATCTGAGGTGACAATTCTGCACCGCAGGAACGTGCTAATAATTATGCTCATGGTTAGAAGTCACCTCATGGATAAATTAATAATTCACCTACAGCCTCAAATGTGCTTCCCATTCAGGGAGCACAAAAACACAGGAGCCCAGACCAGCCAGGGCTCTGGAAGGACTATTGGCCACTACCCTTGTGAAAGCCCTACACAGAAAAACCCTGGTACTGAACACAACCTTAGCAAGACACCTCAGTGCTCTAAGGCTGGGCAGTGGTTCCCAGTTGCACAGACACTCCCCACACCAGCACACACCTCTGCAACCTGCAATACATGACATGCTACAGCCAACAGCACTTGCCACAGCTTCTATAGATACTTCCACTACGAAGCAGGTTAGGCTTCAAGTGAAAGAAACTGCAATCAGATTAAGATTAATTCCCTCAAACTGGAGACTCCCAGCAGCAAAGAGCAGAGAAGAAAGCCTCCCACATCTCCAAAATCCCCCATTAACTTTCAATATTTATTATCCCTGATGCTGTCCTGCATGGAAATGCCACTTGTATGAATAGCCACAAAGAGAGTTAAAACTACCCAAGTCTTGGGGCAGATCAGCTGGGGTAAAAGCCCTTAAATCTGTGCCTGGGCAAGCGCCATGTGCTGAACGTAGAGCAGGTGGCAGCAGAGGCACAGCGAGGTGCACACCATGCCCATGCTGTGATGGGCACTGAGAGTGTGAGATGGCAGCTTCCTCCCCAGACTGGGCTTCAGGCAATTTCTCACTGGGGAGGCATCATTTAACACATTGCTCATGGTCACAGTCAAACGCCACGGCTGGTGAAGCACCAATGGAGAGAAGCTGGAGGGTCCGGTTGTCCCAGGCACCTTCCACCAGCCATCACACGGGAGGGGCTGCTGGAACAGGTCTCTGTGGAAAAGGGCCTGTTCTCAAAACAGCCACAAGAACCACAAACCATCCCCAGTACCCATGTTTGACATCATCCTGTGGAGACCCCGCCGGAGCAGCCGTCAGAAGGAAACGGTGACGCTGCCCTGGGAAACCTACTGCGAGGCACCCGGAGCCTGTCCTGATGTCAGACAGCAAGGAATTGTGCAAAGGGATGTGCCAGGTACTTTGTCAGTATGGAACAGCAGAGCAGGAATTACAGAATGCACTGTAGGGAGGAGGACCACGGATGGGTTTGGTTGATTTGTTTTCTTTTTAATTTTAACAGCTTGTACTAAGACTAAAATCAAGGAAAAAAATTTGCCCTTGAGGCCTTTGTTTAAGGTCAACGGAAAGGATTTCTTTGGATAAAGCACCAAGTATGTTCCCATCATTCCTCCAGCCACCTTATGCCAGAAAAGTGGCAATGTCAATCACAGCCTGCATCCCATGGGCTTGGAGAAACACCTCGGGCCCAGCCACCGAGACCCCTGCAGCCACAGACCAGGACGTGGAACAGAAACCAGAGGACTGGGAGGGGGCTTTGTCCGTTTTAAGGCACAATTATTTTGGGGGAAGTAACCAATTCTGGCCACCTCAGTGTCAGCAAATAAAGTATTCTAATTCTAAAGACAAAAGAGGTCACAAGTGGATGCTGCTGAAAGCAAGAAAGAACACTGGGAGTTAGGAATTGCTGCCCCAATGTCCATAGGGAAGGATGAGGAAAGCCCTTGGCCACCAAGCCAGGAGGCAACTCCTGACAAAGCAGTTCCAGATTTCCTAAGTGTAACTGCTGAGAACTCTGTAACAGAAAAGAGGTCCAGAGGCAGTGACTCACTGATGTCTCAGGCGGGATTAGCAGAGCAAATCTCATCTCATTTAAGCAAAATATTCTCCAAGATGCCAGAAGAAAAAAGGGAAGCATCTGACTCCTGCACACATCCCGCTCTTGCCTCTTGCTTTTCTCCCAGGGGCCCTTGCACAGGAGGATTCCAGCCCTTGGCTGATCAGGAAGAAGCAAGCTGGGAAAGGGACTGCAGTGGCCCTGTCCCTGCCTTCCCCTCCCCAGCTCTCCAAGCAGAGGTCCAGGTAACCCAAAATGGAGCTCAGCAGCACAAGACCAGCCAACAAGGCAACACAGGCAATGCCAGCACTGTCCCTTCCTTTTCCTGTTAAGCCACAAGCAGCACATGCACATAGAGCATATTTAAGAAAATGACTTAAGTTGTTCTGAAGCAACAACCTGCCAAACTGGGCAGGCAAGGCTGAGAGCAACACCTCAGAACCCTTCAGAATGGAGGGAAAAGGAATCGTTACCAACACATGTTACCTGTCACTGACTGGCTGAATAACTAAAAAGGTAGAGCAGAGAAAATGTGAGGGAAAGTGTTAAAGATGCACTAACACACACAAATAAAACGTTGGGAACAATTTGTGTTAGAGTGAAGAGACTTGGAGCAAGATTTTGACATAGAATCATTAAGGCTGGAAAAGATCTCCAAGACCATCAAGTCCAACCATCAACCCAACACTACCAGGGCCACTAAACCATGTTCTGAAGTGCCACGTCTACACGTTTTCTGAACCCCTCCAGGGATGGTGACTCCATCACCTCCCTGGGCAGCCTGGTCCAGTGCCTGCCCACTCTTGCAGGAAAGACATTTTTCCTAATATTCAACCTAAACCTCCCCTCGTGCAACTTGAGGCTATTTCCTCTTGTGCCATCACTTGTTACTTGGCAGAAGAGACCAACACCCACCTCTCTACAATCTTCCTTCAGGTAGCTGTAGAGAGCAATAATGTCTCCCCTCAGCCTTCTCTTCTCTAAACAGTCCCAGTTCCCCCAGCTGCTCCTCATTAGCCACGTTCTCCAGACCCTCACCAGCTTTGCTGCCCTTCTCTCGACCCACTCCAGCCCCTCAATGTTTCTCTTACACTGCAGTGCCCAAAACCGGACCCAGTGCTCAAGGTGTGGCCCCACCAGCACCGAGTCCAGAGGCACAATCACCTCCCTGCTCCTGCTGGGCACATTATTTTTGATACATGCTCCAGGCTGCATCAGGCAGGGGTAATGCTTTGGTCCCAGTCCTGGGCTGCTTCTCCTCTTGACCACTATTTACACGAGAAAAAATCCTTTGCAATGCATGGGCAGCAGATCTCCATGGCTGGATCCAAAACTTTGCAGTATATGCTTATTTTTCCAAATACTAACTCGAGGATATCTGTGCATAGCTAAAGATGCACCAAGCCAAATTTTCAAGCTAGGATCTGCTGGTTTCCTTGTTTACAAGCTCTGTTCTTTCAAACATCTACCTAATCACTGCTCTTACAGGCTTAAAGAGGAGCTGAGCCTTTCGGAAAGCCCAGTCTCAGCTACAAGGTTCTTTAAAAATCTATTTATCTGCACTGGGTAAGATTTTGGTCTGGATTTGAAAAATGTCTGGGAACACACGGTCTCAAAAAGAACTTTTTCTTAGTTCTGCTGAATTCTAACAGGGGTCTGTACAACTGCTAAGACATCAAAGCACAAGTCTACAGAACATACATAGCTTTTACTTGTCTTTGAAAGTACTTTTTTTTAAACTCCTTCTTCAGAGAACTTTTAGACACGAAATCCAAAGCAATTTTACACTAAGCTTCAAAAGCAGTAGCTGTAGATAGACAATCATCTATTTTTGTACTTCTCTGATCTGGATTTTCAGAACAATTTGTTTTAATTCAAGAGGTAAGGGCTAGACCCAATGACACAGAGCGTGAGAACAGCTGCAGAGGTCCATCTAGCACAGCATCCTGCACTCCATGCCCCCGAGAAGATGCCAGTGAAGACAGCAATAGCCAATCCCATGACATCCTTCCTTCAGGTCTCAGCCTCCAATCACTTTCATCCCAGGGACCTCCTCAGCCAGCCATGGTACCCCTGCATTTAGTACCTGTTGCTGGGCTTCACTTCCCTGATCATATCCCATCCTCCTGTCTCCTTGTGAGCTGTCACACCCCACCACACCAGGTCAGCAGAAGTTCACACAACTCAACCCAATACTCGGCTCTCCAGCCCTTGGACACGAAGGCAGCTCACGCAATACAAACCCAGCAGGTCAGCCACGTGCAGGCTGTCAGAAGAGACAGCAGCTGCCACCCATGCCCATCACCCTGTCACCATCACCCTCTCTCCTTGTCACACAGGTCCTTTCCTGGCATTTGCGACACAACCTGAATTTGTTGAATTTCTGCAGCCCCACCCAGTGCAGCAGCAGCATGGACCTCACCATGGCCCACAATGCATCTGGCTGGCCCCATCAGGTCCATATGCACTTCCACCCTGTCTCATAGGGCAGCAGATCCCCAATGCTGCAAGGGACACACATGACCCAGTGCCAGGGTCTGCCCAGCACGTCTTCACCATGGCCACAAGTCCCCTGCTACCACATCGCAGCTCATCTCTGAGCTCTATATTACTTTGCTTTTCAAGGAATTGGAGAGGGAAAAACAATGAAAAAGTCACATTGCAAGGAATTAAAACAGCAAAAAAACTAGAATCATAGAGTAATTCAGGCTGGAAAAGACCTCCAGGATCACTAAGTCCAAAAAACTTCAATAAACTTTGGTTTATTTTCCATTAATTTGTTCAAACTCTTCTTCATGCGGAAATCCAGCAGAAACAGTGAAACACCTCTTTAAGTCCAGTTATTTCTCAGCACCAAATTATCACTTTTAACAAGCACTTGCCTTAGTAAGCACAACCCCACTGCACTGACAACACCAGCTCTGGGGTCACATTTTTCGTACAGGAAAAAAAAACCCCAACATCCTGTGTGCTTACAAAAATTCCAGATTTACGGTGTCTTCTGAAGCCTTCAATCTGAATTAATGATACACTATAGCCTGAGGAAGAGCAGAGGAAGGAGCCCCCGTTTCACACTGCTGAGATAGGTCAATGTCCAACGTTCAGTGTTTCCAACAGAATGTGCAGCTTTAACAGCCCAGCAGCATCCAAACCTCCTCAGAAGACCCGTGGTGGTGGCACTCTTGTCCAACGTGTTCTTTCAACTGCCAGAACACCTGAAATGCCAGGAGTGAATGTCACTGCTCTGCTGCTGTCCTGCAAGGAGGCTACAGGCACCAAACCTCTCCCATGCCTCAGCTGAAGGCTGGATGCAACACAGGACTTGGTGACAGAGCTGCTGCCTTCAGGAGAATTGTTCAAATGGCCTCTAACAGGCCAGTGCTGGCTGCTCTCATCACATCTGTGGGTATTTACTATATGGCAGAAACCTTCACTTTTTTTAGCAAAGATAATACAGATCGAAGTGTTATGACATTTAAATATCTTAAAATCATAGAATGGTTTGGGTTGGAAGGGATCTCAAAGATCATCTAGTTCCATCCCCCCTGCCATGGGCAGGGACACTTCCCACTAGAGCAGGTTGCTCAAGGCTCCATCCAACCTGGCCTTGAACACCTCCAGGGATGGAGCATCCACAACTCCCCTGGGCAACCTGTGCCAGTGTCTCACCACTCTCAGAGTGAAAAATTTCCTCCAAATTTTCAATCTAAATCTCCCCTCTTCCAGTTTGAACCCATCACCCCTCGTCTTATTACTCCAGGCCTTCGTAAAAAGTCCCTCCCCAGCTTTCTTGTAGGCCCCCAACAGAAGTTATGGACAGCTGTACACAACCAGCTCTGACCAACAGCCGAGGTCTCTGCAGCAACAAACATCTGCAGCAATAAACCACAGAGACTATGGCTCTGGTGTTATCACTTGGTGCAGTTCTAAACAAAGAATTCACAGCCAGTCAGTGTGGATAGGACAGATCTAAGAGGATGTTAAAAAAACCCTACCCTATTGTACAGCCCTTCCTAACGAGAGCAAACGCCCTGCAAAAAGAAGAGCACAGAGGAATGACGAGTGGCATCACGCTAACTGCAAAGCAGGAAGCTGATGGTTTTGTGGTTTTCCTTTCCTGTGTGGTTTCAGCTCAGTAAAATCCCAGCATTTCGAGCTAGGACAAAGCTGAGCCTTCAAAGCGCTTGGCTCCAGCATCTGAACCACAGTCAGGAGCTGGAACTTCTCTCGAGAGCTCTGGCCTCCTTCTGGCTCCCAGCTCAGAGCGTTCTGCTCCTTGACACGCACTTGCCTGAAGGACACACAAACCCATTCCTTGCCTAGCACCCAAACTCCAAAGACAAGTTGCCTTCTTATTACTACATCTTTTTATTACTGTAAAAAAGTGCTTTTTAATACTATGTGTTTACCCTGCAGCTTTATCTGCAGGCCCTGACCCTAGGACTTGGGTTCCACTGTGCTCAGCTGTGTAACATCACACCAAAGGAGGACCTGCCACCACAGAGAACCAGCAGAGCAGGATCTCCAGCTGCTTCCTGGGAGTTGCAGGGGACTCTCTGGAGATACATATCCCTCTGATTTTCATTATTTTCTATTGAACACTCTCATGAGAAGCAGCCTGTGCCTGTGAGACTTGTGCAAGCCATGGCCACTTCTGGCCATCCCTCTCTCCACTGACACTCTTCTTCCAAGGCTCGAGGAAACAGAGTCTGAACAAGTGGGGCTATAAATTGAAGTATTCAAATTCCTAACTTACGAACAAAAGCTGGTAGGAATCACATCAGCTTTACCCTGCTGCTACTTGAGAAGCCCCAAGACACTTCTAATATGAACTGTTTCTAACTTTCAAGTGGTCCTCTCACCATGAGACACCCAGAAGATGTCTGTCATGCTTTTCCTCTAGCTAACCACCAGCTTCAGTCCTTGTCACATCTATAACTGAGTCATGTTATATTCCAAAACGCTCGTTTCCCTCCAAAAATTATTCCTAATTACTGTTGACACTTCTGAACATTAAGTGAAAGAAGCTATTTCACTAGAAGACCCCAATACAGCCGGATAGAAGAATTAAAATAAATAGTAACTGTAATCTGAGGAATACAAGAATTGCACCCGAGTTCCCTATTGAACTAACATCACAGACTCCACCACTAAAAATATTAAAATCAATTAAGAACTGAAATTAGAGTTGATGTTCACTAACAGAGTGTCATCCAGCCCCCAAACTCTTCAGTGTCATCCTTTTACTAATACAGTCATTAGGAACTGCCAAAAAAACCCCTCGTAACCATTGTAAGACTCTCTCTCATCCATCCCAGGTAACAGTCTCCAAGCCAGGCACTGAAGTGCTGGGGCCTGGGCTGTGGGCCCTGAGTTGGAGTTGACCTGTGGCTGAGTCCCAACCCAGCAACAGGTTTTATTCCCCAAGGCCCCAGAGACAGAACCCGTCCCATCTGTGTGAGGAACCAACTGCCCCCAGGTGATGGTGGTTGGGGTGGTGGGAGAGGCCAGAGAGAGATCAACCAGGAACCAGATCAGTCTGAGAGGAAACAGGAACTGAACCAGTTCGAGAGAAGCAACAAGGAGCTGATCAGTTTGAAGAGAGTTTCTGTTGGGGCCAGTCAAAGTGAGTTCCTGTTGGGGTCACTTGCTGAGCTCTCTCAGTGCTGTGTTCCCCTTTGGCTGACTTGAGATGGAGAAGAGCAAACAGATGAAGAATAAAAGAATAAATGAAGAAGAGACGCTGAGGGGATGTTGCTGAATTTGCTGTTGCCCTGAGGAAGAAGAGAGCTGGCAGCACAGGCACATACTAGTCAACACCAGGATTCCACCCCACCCCATCAGAACGTGGGACAGCATTAGCATTGTGCCTTTTCACTCGGCTCGATGCTGAGGAGCAGGTGGCTTCCACCCCATCTTGCATGGATGTCTATCCCTCCATCTCCTGAAGTGATGCAGGGTGGGGAGCACTTCCTTCCCTCAACACAGGACCAACCCTACCTTGCCAGAGTGAATGTCCCACCTCACTACTGAGTCTCCCATGGCCTACATGAGGGTTCAGGGCACGGTACATGTTCAGGCAAAGTACAGCCCGTTCCTCAGCACCCTCCCGGCCACACACCCACCGACCTCCTCACCCAGAGGTGCTCCTGTGCACAGCGGGTCTGGACCGTTCCCTTCAGGAACTTCTCCACACTCCATGTCACCATCCCCACACCACCATGTACCATGGTTTCCACAGCTGAACTGCTCAGGGCACAAAGAACCACTTCCCCCTGGGTTGTGGGGTTTTTCTAGCCTACCTCCTTGCTAGGTCAACCTGATGAGTATCAAATCTTGCATCAGCAGATACCATGAACACCACCAAACTGTCCCATATATTTAAATATTTATCTATTCTAATATTCAAATGTTCCCCATATTCTCATATTCAAATGTCCAAAGTACTTTGAAACTTCACCAGGTCTCAATTTATTCGTTTTGTTCTTTTTCCTGGGCTGTAACAGACAGCACTGAAACCCAAACTGCTTTTTTTTTTTTTTTTAATTAAAAAAAGCACTATTTTTTTTAATTAAGTTCCAAGAAATGGGTTATTCTGGTTTTAAACACAGATTTACACATAAAATTTAATAAGGTCAGTCTAGCAAACATACCAGAACCAATCTTGTTAAAGAAGGCACCTTTCCCCTGAAGTATAACATACATGTCTAAAATTGAAAGGTTATTAGGTTCGACTAAGCCAGTTTTATCACTGTTTATGAAGCTCATTAGATAACACTCTCCTTTGAGATGTTCTTGAGGTTTTTTAACTTTTTGCACTTCCACATTATCTGACAGTTTGGACTGCTTCTATTTCTTATTTTGCCCAAGTTTATTCAATCACAAAAATTATATAATACAGTAATTTCACCAGCAATTAAAAGCCTAAAATGGACTTTTTTTGGAACACCACAGTGCTAGGTTTACGTATGTGTTACAAAAGAAAAATCACATGTACATTAGCTTCTGGTGCTATATGTTAAGATACAGAGTATAAGAGTAAATTATTTATATTTATATGAAAAAAAACAAGTCTGTATAATGAACTCTGTTCTGATATACACTAGTAAAGGAAATATAAAGTGAAGTGAAGCCTAATAGAATAATAGACTGGTTTGGGTTGGAAGGGACTTTAAATATCACCTAGTTCCAACCCCTGCCATGGCAGGAACACCTCCCACTAGACCAGGTTGCTCAAAGCCTCATTCAATCTAGCCATGAACACCTTAGCACTGAAACAGGTAGCCTACAAAAGTGTTCCTGTTCATGGAGTTCCTTCAACACTGCACAGCTTCTTAGGAAGAGAAATAAAATTACAGTGTGAAGCCAATGTCATATCAAAGTCTGAGAAATACACTTCAAACAGTTTTGAGGTTTGCAACCCCAAAATAATCAGAAAAAAGAACTACCGAAGAATGAACAAGCCCTGACCCTTTCCTTTTTGCTATACAGACTTGTCAGCCAAAAAAACAAATGAGAAAGAAGCAGCCCTGGGCAGAGAGCGCCCCAGGGAGAGGGCAGAGGCCAGGGCACCACCAGCCCAGCTACCTCCAGATGGAGAACAGCTTGGGCTGGGTCTGGGCAAGGAACGCCATGGAAGAGGGAGGGGGATTGAAGCCAAGGGAAGTTTCACATTGGGTTAGAATCATAGAATCATTTAGGTTGGAAAAGACCTCAAGGATCATCAAGTCCAACCTTTGTCCAACATACCCCTGACCATGTCTCGAAGTGCCACATCTACTCATTTGTTGAACCCCTCCAGAGATGGTGACTCCACCACCTCCCTGGGCAGCCTGGGCCAGTCCCTGACCACTCTCCAGTAAAGAACTTCTTCCTAATGTCCAATCTAAACCTCCCCTGGTGCAACTTGAGGCCATTGCCTCTTGTCCTGTCTCTAGTTACTTGGGAGAAGAGACCAACACCAGCCTCACCACAACCTCCTTTTAGTAGTGGTAGAGAGCAATGAGGTCTCCTCTCAGCCTCCTCTTCTCCAGGCTAAACAATCCCAGTTCCCTCAGGTGCTCCTCATACAACATGTTCTCCAGACCTCTCACCAGCCTCGTTCCCCTTCTCTGCACCCGCTCCAGCCCCTCAATGTCCTTTTTATCCTGTGGTGCCCAAAACTGGACCCAGTGCTCAAGGGGTGGTCTCACCAGTGCCGAGTCCAGGGGCACAATCACCTCCCTGCTCCTGCTGGTCACACCAGTGCTGATCCAGGCCAGGATGCTGGTGGCCTTGGCCACCTGGGCACATGCTGGGTTCAGGTGCCTCACGGAGCTGCAGCACTGCACAGCACAGCAGAAGCTGCTAGAAAAAGCTGCTCTTTTTAGGACAGCAAGAACTCAGCTGCACTGCAGCCCTTCCCCCTCACCCCAGAGTTCATTAACAAACTGGCTGCTCACCGCTGTGGTCTCTAACACAGCTCAACAGAGGCCTCGTGCCTCTCCTGGGAGCACATGGGTTTGTCAAACTATTCAGTAAGGCAAAGCTGCCATCCTAAACCGAGACACTTGCTGTTGTTTTACCACGAAAGAGCTGTTGGACTGTTGGGGATCAAATCCTGCTACTTCTTGATGGCTTACAAGAGAAATTCAGACACGAGTGTTACATTCCTTTCATTCCCAACAAGCAGAGGATCTGCAAAGCATCGCCCTTCGCTGCACACCTTTGATCTCCCTGCCCGGAGAACAGCAGCAGCCTTTTGCCTTCTCTGCACAAAAAAGCACCTTCAGATGAAAGGCTGTATGATGTTCTGACAAAAAAAAGTGGATCTACAGCAGAAACCATCACCTACTGGGAGAGGGAAACGGGTATGTGCATCCAGTGCCAGAGCAGTGACATCCCTCCTGCCTCCTCAAGCTCCACCAGCTTGGCTACAACAGCTCCTGAGCACTAACTGTGGACTTGAGCAGGTAAATTAAATAAAAAATAGCTCCTGTCATTCTCATTAACAGCTGGTAATCATGACCTGCAAAATTTCCCTGTGAAAGAGAAAGCCTTGAAGTGGGTACGAGAATTCACTGACACATTAATGCTGCCATCATCCCCGTCTTCAAAATAAATGTGACACTTGCATGTGACATGCACAGCAGCAGATAACACACTCCTAACTCTTTAAAATGTGGTTTAAAGAGAAAACTAGAATTAACATATACTCTAGGGGGTAATTCAAGCAAACACACTGTCACCATGTAACCGCCAACAGCATTTTTAATGGATAATACTCAACATTATAACCTGTCTTGGTTGTAAACAATTTTTGCTAGAAAGAAATCAACTGTTTTCTCTCAAAAGAATCTTCTTGAGTATTTTCTGAATTGTTCTGGCTAAAATCTACAGGGGAAAAAGCCACCGACACCTCTCTCCAGGCTGACACACGCTGCCTGCCCCATGCTGCTGGGAGGGTCCCCAGATCTGGACCCCCCACTCATCACAAGCTCCCCCTGCTCTGCCCAGGTGGGCTGGGCAGGGTTTTCTGCTAGAGGCACATTCATCCTCCCAGCACCTTCCTGCATGACGTTAAAGGTCCTGCCCACAACCTTTAATGGTTTAGAAGGTTCAGGTTTAGATTGAATATAAGAAAGAAATGTTTTGCAATGAGGACAGTGAGACACTGGAACAGGTCACCCAGAGAAGCTGTGGATGCCCCATCATTGGCAATGTTCAAGGCCAGGTTGGATGGGGCTTGGAGCAACCTGATCTAATGAAAGATGTCCCTGTCCCTGGCAGGGGAATTGGACTAGACAGTCTTTGAAGGTCCCTTCCAACCCAAACAATTCTGTGATTCAATGACTAACTTTGAGGGACGGCCAATTGACCACGTTTTACACAGATTTCTAAAGCAGTGAGGAAATCAGGCCAACAACCCCACAGAGTGCAAGGAGGCACTTGCTCATCTCCCTTAGACATGGAACCTTCCCTGGAATAAAACTCGGGCCATGAACAACTTTGGGTGTTCAAACCAATACGACCTACCCTCAGCTGCACAACAGTGGCTGCTCCTACAGAAACATGTCATTTCTCTCACAGCCCCTCCTGGGGATGAAGATCTCCACTACACAATGCTTCAGGAGCTTCCCAACAGCAAAAGCACCTTGTGCCAAAGCCCATTTTTCCATCAGTTCTTCTGTACCTTCTCCATTTTTAAGGTACCTGCAGTGTTCTGGCAGGCTGGTGCTAAAGCATTGGTTTACAGGGGTTTTATGCCTGCTCTCTTGAAGCTCTACAGCAGCAGCCCTGGCACTGTGCTGTGAGGTCTTCTCCTGCCACCAGCAAAGCAGTTCACACATTTTTCCTACACTTTCAGATAATCAACACAGTCAACCGAGCCATTCAGAAAAGACTCACTGGTTATCTGGTGCCTCAGAGCACATCCACTCCTGCAATGGGAAAACAGCAAATGCCCTTCCCTAAGACCTCATTGTTACCAGTTTGCTCCAGGGCCCACCTACCATCATCCCCAGCTGCAGAGCTCTGGAAAACCTCATTTTGAAAAACCCTCTGATGACAAAGCCTTTTTTTTTCCCTGAAATATCATTTATTTAAGATTTTTTGGTTTGCAGTAGATCTCAACCCCTTCAACACACAAGGACTGTCTTATGCCTGAGAGCAGATCCCAGCTTCAGAAGAAAAGTCCTGCTGGGGAAGTAACTAAAACCCTGCAGAAGTATTTACAGTCTTCTTAATGTGCCAGGTAACTGGGAACTGGCAAAAACACTGACACAAAAGCAAGGTATTGTCCTCAATAAATATTAATAACCTTCTTAAGCTGCTGAGGCTCATATGAAACACCATGTGCCAGCTGTTCCCAGCAGCAAGGTCCATCTGACTCAGGCTCACCTGCACAGCCGCTACCTCAGCTCCACCATCCCGACTCCAGCTCCCACTGCTCCATCTGGGAAGATGCTTCTCTCCCACCTCTTTTCACATTTCAGTCACTGACGTCCCAGGGATTTATCACAGAATCACAGTGGTAGTGGTTGGAAGGGACCTCTGAAGATCACCCAGTCCAACCCCCCTGCCAGAGCAGGATCCCAGAGTAGATCACACAGGAACACATCCAGATGGGTTTTAAATGTCTCCAGAGAAGGAGCCTCCACAACCTCTCTGGGCAGCCTGGGCCAGGGCTCTGTTACTCCCACAGTACAGAATTGTTTCCTTACGTTTAGGTTGAATCTCCTGTTGACCAGTTTGTGGCCATTGCCTGTCACTGGACACCACTGAGAAGAGTCTGGCCCCATCCTCCTGACACCTGCCCTTTAGATATTGATCAGCATTGATCAGATCCCCCTCAGCCTCCTCTTCTCCAGCTAAACAGCCCCAGCTCCCTCAGCCTTTCCTCCTACGGTGGATGCTCCAATCCCTTCATCATCCCAGTGGCCCTGCACTGGACTCTTTCCAGTAGCTCCATGTCCCTCTTGAACTGTGTCCCAGAAATGGACACAATACTCCAGATGAGGCCTCACCAGGGCAGGGTAGAGGTGGAGGAAAACGTCCCTTGACCTACTGCCCACCCTCTTCTTAATGCACCCCAGGATCCCATTGGCCTTCTTGGCCCCAAGGGCCCATTGCTGGCTCATGGTCAGCCTGCTGTCCACCAGGACTCCCAGGTCCCTTCCCCCAGAGCTGCTCTCCAACAGGTCAGCCCCCAACCTGCACTGATACATGGGGTTGTTCTTCCCCAGATGCAGGACTCTACACTTGCTCTTACTGAATTCCATTAGGTTTCTCCCTGCCCAACACTCCAGGCCTTTATCAGAAAGGTCTACAAGTCTAACTCCAATCCTGCCACACAGCTCTAGCTTGCAAAAGAGATTATAAATTCCTGCTTCAAACATCAAGCTTCCCAAAGATTTGTATATCCTGTGCCAATAGAAAATTCTTAAAGAATAAATACACCTTTTCCAATGCTGTCCGAGGGGGCAATTCTGACCTGCAGGTTCGCTCTGCACTGTCACACCAGAGCAAACATCCTTCTCAGCTCTCCACACCAGAAAAGCACCAGTCTGTGAAAGGTTTGGGACAACAAAAGACTTTCTATACACAATATATTAGAAGAAACAGGTGTGAACAGCCATCACAAAATACACTGAGATAAAACCAAAAGACATCAATTGTTTAAAAATCTGGTCTAGTGGGAGGTGTCCCTGCCATGGAAGGGGGGTTGGAACTAGATGATCTTTGAGGTCCCTTCCAATCCAAACCATCCTATGGTTCTGACAATTAACAACTACCTCTCTAGAACTGCTGCAACAAATATGCATATTGACAGCAAACAAACAAAAAACTCTAAATGCAAACTGAAAGAAATGCAGAGCCACAAGATTTCTACAATTCAGACTTAAATGAAAAAAAAACCAAAACCAAACAAACCTGGTTTCTAGCAAAGCTCCCACCTTGCTGTTGAAGGTACTCTGAGGGGATATCTGAGCAATGCATGGCCTAAGCCAGTGACAGAGAACTGAAAGGTAAATTCTAGAGTCTCAGGAGCTGCTCAGCAGTGTTGGGCACCCCCAACAGGAACAACATCCTGGACGCCTCTGCCTGTTCTCACCTCTCAGGACCAGCAGGACCAGAATTGATCCATGAAAGCACCCAGTGCCCGTGCAGCTTGTCCTCGAGAGGTATTATCTAAGCCTGAGGTATTCACCTGTAAGCTGATGATGATACCCTTCACCATCACATAAAAGCACCCAGGAAGTCAGGTCTTCGTTCAGCAGAAGTTTTAACACAAATCAAGCTGTTGAAACTCACCCAAGCTGGTATTTCGCAGCAATTTAGCAGGCAGCAAACCCCCAGAGCTCCACACCCCCAACTACAATCACTGCATGTTGATAAGAGTGCTGCTCTTCTGCTGCAGGAAAAGCAGAAGGCATAAAGCCACCTCAACCATCCATGACCATCTGGGAAGGTCTTAACTGAGCTGTTGCTTCACTAGCACTGTGACAAATGGAGGCTCTCTTAGGAGCAGGAATGCAAATTCCCAGCACCAAAATTGATAAAAAAGTAGAATAGTACTGAAAAAAATGTGTAGCTTGCTTTGTACCTTGCCACAGCAGTTTACCTGAAAGCCTAAAGCCAGAGACCAGCTCTCATTCCTGGCTCAGAGGCAAAGAAGCGTGTCACTGTCAAGAAGCCCCTTTTATATTTCAATATTAACTCTAAAACTCATTTTTTAGGTTAAAATTTAGACCGCACTACTTTTGAGTACAGAGCAATCCCTTATGTCAGGGTGCATCATTTTATACACCAATCTCAAAAGACAGCACAGCTCACCAGACCAGCAGGGAAGTGGCACTGGGACCCAGTGGGCAGAGAGGAGATCAGGGTACCCACCTATCTACCAACTCACCTGCCCACCTACTGTTGACACCAGAGCCTTAAACAATTCAGTACAAGTAGAGGACACTTAATCATACTAATATTGAATCAATTTTGCACTTAGATCGTACACAAGTTTTCTTGTGGTTTTTTTTTTTTAGGGTTAATATTGGTCCTGTTTTTATGGATGACATCTCTTTAGGATTTGAAGAAACACAGAAATGGTTGACTTCTTGGTTCCCTAACCTGATTTTATGGGCTAGGAAAACACGGATGCTGCTGATACTGGTCTTATTAGCTTTTGTATGTATACATATAAATTTTTCAGTATCTTTCCAAGTGTACTTATAGACTCCTAAGACTTCTGAAGTGAGACTGATGAGACTCATAAAAGGCTCAAAGAGGGGGGAACTGATAAACAGCAGGCAGTAAGTTTTCCCAATCAGCAAAACAACAGAGCAGATGAGTTGCCATGGCCTTGTGGTGAGATCTGGAGGTGAGAAGGAGCTAAGAGATAACCAAGGGTTCGCTTTCATCAATGAATCGTAAAAGGTGAACAACCAGGCCTTTGAAGAAGAGCATGAAAAGAATGATAAAAAAGAAAGATCCCCCCTAAAACGCACCAAGAACTGGGGAATGGCCAAAAGAAGCATGAAGACATCAAAAATCTGCAGTAACTGGGGAAAGGTAAAGGTGGCAGAGGGAGATCGTGAGCACCAAGTCATGGACCAGCTACCTCATGATACCACTGCCCCAAAAGATCAAGGGACAGAGCATGGGGAGCAATCTACAGAGCAAGCGAGGCTGTATTAACCAATGCTACAGGTGAGTAACAATGCATATGTATTAGAAACCAGAATAACTAAAAACTTTGTGTATAAATAACTGGTGCTACAGGATGAGGGGGTGCATGCTGGGAGGAGAGATCCCCCCTGCACCCAGCACTGTGATAAACCAATGCTGCCCTTCTGAGCTGCCCTTTGGTTCAGAGGGTTTGCTTCGTTACAATTTTCAGTATCACCATGAGGTGCTTTAGCTTCCTCCAGCTGTTATAAAACTACAACAGTAGCTATTTGGGCACTTCTTGCCAATTGTTATAAAAAGCCTACTTGAACAGAGCAGCTCCATCATGAAAGTCTGGTGGTAACAAGCAACACTCTAAGACTGAAGAGGTTGTTTTGTCCCCAGAAAGTTGAAAGTTTGCACTAAATCTGTTCATACTAATCACTATTTGAAAGGCACAGTCCAGCTGCACGAGGCAATCTGCCCCGAGGGACCAGCTCTCCAGCAGCAGAAGCCCTGAGCAGGCAGAGCCTGCAGTGTCCCACACCCACAGCAAACAGGCCTGCCCGGGGCGGGGGGACACATGCACTGCCTCACTGCAGAACCCCCCAGGCTGCCTGGGGACCACGGCTCAGGCTGCCCAGAAGTAACCTGAGCAAGGGGCACTGCCCCTGCCCCTCACCCTGCCTGCAGCGAGACCCAGGTCACACCAGGACCAGCCATACTTCAGATCTGGGTCCAAATCCACTGCTTGATAGAAGGGGCAAAGCTCCAACTCCTCAGGCAGTGAAGATGACCCACCAACCCTCACATGAGGCATGTGGGATCTAGCAGACCATGGTGATGCAGGCACTACAGCAACACGCACGGGGAATTCAGCAATGTCTCATTGTAGGGAAGCTGCAGGTTTGCTGCTTCTGACCATTTCATCTCAAACTTGACAAACTAAGGGCAGGGGAAACCAAGTGTTACTCAAGGGAGACGTGACACCACACCAGCCATGGGTAGCACAGGGCTCCCTGCAACAATGCACTAACTGGAGCAGGGTCTGCAAATGGCATCTCCCTCAGGTGCAGCAGCCACCCTGAGGATGGGCAACAGCAGAGCTGAGACCAGCCCTGTCCCTCTCACCACTGCTGACCAAGCCAACGGAGATGGCTATTACCTCTGACTTTTTCTAGGACATTTTCATCCGAAGCCATACAAGCCACATTAAATCTGCACAACACATACAGGAAGGCACCCAGAGAGGGGGGACCTGGCTGGAGCTCGCTCCCTTCCCCACAGCTGCCCCGAGTGCAGGCTGCAGGTGAGGACATCAATGGCACGGCCCATGCACACGTGCCCAGCACGCAGCAAACAGAGCACAGGGGTTATCACTGGGCATCAGCCACCAAAGAACCATCACTCACCAGAAACTCTGGGTGCTCATGGCCCAGCCTAAGGCCTTGAGCCAGGCAACTAGTGCAGCTCTCAGCACACACCCTCGTGCTACAGAGACATTGTGATGTAGTGTCACCTCGGATACAAAAAGTATGGGACATTTTATCTCTGAGTAAGGAAGGGGTGAGAAGTGCACAAAAAACTCTGTAACTCAGCACTGTGGGGTCAAAAAAAGAGGAACAACGCCCCCAGCCTCACTCTGTCTCACCACGGGTCCCGGACACATCGCTGCCAGCTCTGGACTTCACCAAGAGTCTCACAAGACCTCGTGTCCCCTCTGCAGCTACAACCTACACCATCTCCTGAATAAGACTTTTTTTTTTCTAATTGGTTTTCTCTCTAAAATAACATACAAAAACTGAAAAATAACCAAAAAGCCACCACAGCAGGCTGGCAGTCTATTCAGAGGGCAAGAAGCGAGCAAAAACTGTAACCGAAATTATCCACAGAAGCCTACTAATATCAATTTTAAGGCTCTGAAATCTTATTAATAATACTGATGCCTGAAAAAAGAAAGGGAAAGAATCCTCATGCCATTCTGCACGGAAAGTTTCTTTTACCCCTACAAAACCAGCCTGGATTTCTTGATGAGCCTGCAAGTTCCCCATCTTGTCTTAAAACTTCTTCCTTTGCTGCAGCTCTGCATCTGTCACCTCTGCTCTCCTCTTAAGTATTCCTTTCTTAGGAATCCCTCCAGGTTGAGGGCCGTGCATACATGCTGCCACGCTGCTCAGCTGCACCACGCTTCTTAAAATGGATCTTGAAGTCCAGATACTCTCAAAACATTCAGGTTTTCAGAGACTGTGAATGCCATTTTTATCTACTCTTTAGTTTTTGTTCTGATCATCTCCTCACTTCCCTTTTCAGTCATGTTATTATGAGCTATTACACCAGATATGATTCTTTCAGGGATTATACGAGTTTTTTCATTCTTTCAAAGTCCCAGAGTGAGAGGCAAACACAAAGTTTCTCTACTAAAGAAATACGGATCATAGAGTCTCTCAACAAGAATTCCCCAAGTCCATTGGATTTTGGAAGCCCTTGGAAGAAGCTCTGCTGCTGTGCAGAGGGCAGGCGGGTCTTCAGCACGGAAGGAGCCTGCGAGTCTGCCCGGCTAATCCCCACGGCCTCACGCTGGGTAACAGGAAACTGCTGCAGAAATACCAGCCAGCAGCCCCAACACAGAGCCAGCTATCTTCTTCCCTTGCCCTCCTCCCCATGCAGCTCCCAGGAACTCAGTGCACACAAAATGTGACTGCCCCACACAAACCCACCAAAGGGCGACCCTGGCTCTTACAAGGTGTTCGAGCACCACAAATACTTTTCCACCTCCACAGCCGCCCGTGTGCAGGCTGTGGCCAGAGCCACTGCTGCTCATGGTCTGCCTCAAGCTCACCCCAGAGAAAAGCTACCTGCAATGTCTTGTTTTGCAATGCTTCAATTTCTCCACCACAGCAGGACTCCATTCTTTGCTGAGAGGTGGGAGCTCCTTAATGCCGCCCTTGTGCCAGCAATGCCACGCTCATCTCTGCCAACACTGCACCAGCACCACTCGGGGCTGCTGCTCCTGGCCTGTATCAAGGATGGTGTTACCAGCAGGAGTAGGGAAATGATCATACCCCTGGACCTGGCACTGGGGAGGCCACAGCTTGAGCACTTGAGCTTGAGGCATAGTTTTGGGTGCTGCAGTATAAGAGAGACATTGAGGGGCTGAAGCAGGTCCAGAGAGGGGCGATGAAGCTGATGAGGGGTCTGGAGAACATGTCTTATGAGGAGCAGCTGAGGGAACTGGGACTGTTTAGAAAAGAGAAGGCTGAGAGGAGACCTTATTGCTCTCTACAACCCTCTGAAAGGAGATAGTAGTGGGGTGGGTGTTGGTCTCTTCTCCCAGGTAACCAGTGATAGGATGAGAGGAAATGGCCTCAAGATGTGCCAGGGGAGGTTTAGATTGGACATCAGAAAAAAATTCTTTACTTAAAGAATGGTCAATCATTAGAACAGGCTGCCCAGGGCAGTGGTGGAGTCATCATCCCTTAAGGTGTTCAAAAAACATGTAGAGGTGGCACCTCAGGACATAGTTTAGTGGCTGTGGTAGTGTTGTGTTGATGGATGGACTTGATGATCTTAGAGGTCTTTTCCAACCTTAATAATTCTATGATGCTGCTGCCCTTGGTAGCACCCAGGTATCAGGCTGGTCCTGCTGCCCACATTTTCTACCCCATGCAAGGCTGCCAGCAATCTCAAAAGATAAAACAAGCCCCAAAGTCACTGCAAATAACTTCCCATCAGTGGGAACAGAGCATCCATTTCCTGAAAAGGAGAGCAGAGGCTGGTCCCTTGCCTAGCTCAAGACACACTAGGGCAGGAGTACCATCAGATCAGACCCTGAAACACCTCCAGGAGACAGGCCTTACAGAGTTAGGAGTAGCATGCATGTTGAAGATGACAGATCAACAGGCTCACAGTTGTCATGAGATCACTGCAGTCTGGCAGCTGAAAGAACATCTCCAGCCAATGACTGAAACTGTCCTGTAGAAAAAGTCCAAGCTGTTTCTAGGAAGGAGCTTGATACGCTCGTATGAGGTAGAAAGGGGTAACTACTGGAAACAAAATATTGAACCTGTGGTGGGATTTCCTGGGCCTCCACCTTGCTAGTGTCTCCAAAGGGGAGTGAAGGGCCGAGCATGTTAGCTGAGCTCCAGCTGACCCTGGCACAGGGAATGGGAGTGACAGACAGAATTCCCTCCTTGCGTTTCCATTCTGTGATTACATTTAGTTCTAAAGAGATTTCCAAGGGTCTCTTTCTTTTGAGTCCTAGCATGGACCAGAGCATATCAAGCTCATATTCATCTAAAACAACTGCCATACTTGTGACTGCAGGAACTTTTCTTCTGGCATACCCTGGTTACCCTGTTCGTCTGGGCAAAGCTCCTTCACAGGGTCACTTGCAAGCTCTGTTCACAATGAGCATTTCTGCCACATTCAATGTACCAGGAACAGCCTCTTCCTCCAGCACATCACAGTGGCAGCTTCTGGGCTTTAACTATGAGTAGAAATTTGAAAGAAACTATTGCTGTGAGACTGCTGCCCAGAATGCTGTAACCCACAGTGAGCAGGGACACTCGGCTTAGCCATCCCATGGACCCCTCTGGATGTCACACTGACTGAGCAGTTACTTGTTCTCCTGGCACTGAGTTAATGTTCCTGCTGGCAAGTAAAGCAGCAGCAGCTCCTGCCTGCTTGGACAAAGGCAACCCAACCTTCACCTTCACCAGCTCCACTGCCATGGAGCAACCAATATTGGTTGCTAAACCCACACCTTTTGAACATGAGGCCCAAAGGGATCGCAAGACTTTGACCCCAATATTTTTACGTCTGCAGTTTGATGCATTGCTTCTCAGTGTGGACAGTCAACCAGATGAAGAACAGTGCCACAGAGCACTCATGGTGCTTGGTCTGGGTCTCAAAGACTCAGGACATGCCAGCACAGGATTACTCTGAGGACATGAACACTGGGCAGTCAGAGCTTCACTGCCAGAGCATTAATGAGATTTGAGAGGGAAACCCAACACAAACCTTCCCAGAAAGCTTCTATTTACTAAATGGAAACAGCACCGTGGACAAGTGGCTCCTGGACTGCGTCCCAGGTGCTGGGGGAGCAGCCCAGTGCCCTGGCATGAGGCTGGGTGCAGCTCAGACCTTTGGCAGCTCAGCAATGAAGCAGGTTCCCTGCTGCCAGTTCAGTCACGGGCTCCCGTTCAAGCCAGTCGTGACTAAGATCCGTCTATATTAAAGCTAATGACCAGCCCCAGAAACATTTCATGTCTTTGCTGAAATAAACCCTGCATTCACACATTCTTCACTTACAGTTTATTTTTGTAGAGCAGGAAAAAAAAGCAGCCATACTAATAAATCAGACTTGGAATTTCCAGTTCTAGTCACAGAAGATCCCAAATCCTATCCCTGATGGGGAAAGCAGCTGAGCCCTCCCACACGAGCACACAGAGAGACACACGTGGGCCACAGACACCAGCTCCCATCCCTCCTGTCTCAACCTTCACCACTTCCACGCTTGCTGAGAAGATCCTTCTCCCAGTTCTCAGCTGTGGTCCTCATCAGCAGGATCAGCAGGGATGAAGCCACAGGAATAGGCCAGAGGGTAAATTCGTGTCCTCAGCCCCAAGGGTGTCTAGCACTGATGCACAGTAGCAAAGCTTAACCTGCAGGAAGCCACAACTCTGGCATAACCAGCTGGGCAGATAAGCACCAGGATGTTACTCCAACTCTTCCCAAAAAGGAACAAATTAATTAGGAACATATTTTAAACTAGATTTTTCATTTACAGGAATACACTGCCAAGGTTGTTCAGATACTCAACAACGCATCCCCCCAGTGCAGCAAGAACTCAGCTGTCAAGCTACTGCCTAAAGCAGCACATTTCCAAACCTTTATATCCAACCCCTTCTTCTGAGCTCATTCACAACTCCTTTGCATGAACTCACATACATGCTTATACAGTCACACTTTCTAGTTACAACAGTTGGGCTACATCAGGTCAGAAAGGAGAGAGCTGACCCCTGCTTTTCCTCAAACCAGTAAGGAGACCAGCTTTAACAGCAGACACAAACACCTCGGGTTCCACATGCTGACTGTTCCCTCTACCCCAAGGCAAGAAGTACCTTGAAGAAAGGACAAAACTCCCATCTCTACCCTCGGCTTTGGGCTGCCAGTCTTGGCCAGCCCTATACAAAGTGGTTCTGATCATCCTCCTCCTTCCTACCTTCTGCCCACCCATGTTTCTGAGAAGGACAGGAGGAAAGAAGAGGACATCAAAGGTAGGGCAAGGTTTCCAGCGGCTGGCATGAGACCAGGTCCTCAACTGACATGGTCCAGGAGGGAAACTGGTCTTTACAGGAAAACTCAGATATGGTCCCAATTGCTCCCCAGAAGGGATTTCCAAGTGCAGTGCTTTTATGTTAGTCCATAACCCCTCCCAGGTCAAAGCAGCACAGCCCTGTGTTTTTAAAGGAAACTGTTTTATCTCTGTCCACAAATCTCTCCAAAGTACAAATACTTTGCTCTCTGGTCCAAATGCAAAGTGATGGCTAATTCAGCTCAGGGAACTGCTTCCAGAAAACTGTGCCCAAAGCAAATCATAAAACCTTTCTGGTCCACAGAAAAAAATAAGCCTAGACAAAAACTGATAAAAGGACCAACTCCCTTTCAGCTCTGTCTGCTCCCAGCAGCTGTCCTCTTTACGCCCCAGGGCATCTCCTGAAGCACCTCAGAAAGATCAGATAAATTATTCAAAACACAGCCTAATTCCTGGCGCTTGGACTCTCCCTTCACTCCAGGATCAGCTCTGTCTGCTTCCTGGAGGGCTCCTCTGCCTCCAGTAAAGGGCAAGCACAAAGGCTTCGATTTGCAGCAGAGGAAATCAATTTAGCAGCTAATAAATACGCAATTTGTGCAATATACATACTCCCTGGCTCCCCAGGTGCTCATACAGAAGTTAATGGGCTGTACTCTGCTAAGCACAAAGTTCTTGTCCATGTTCACGTGAAGGGCAGTTGAGCTCACTCTGAGCAGAACCAGAGCGAGATGGGGAGTGGATGCCTGGCAACACCAACAGCAATAGCAGAGATCCCTCCATGGAGGGCCACAGCCAGAGAAGTCAAGGTCACATGTTTTGGAGGATGCTCTGCAGCATCACATGATGGTCCTGACGCAAATCCAGGCCAGGATATCTCACACCCAGCACAGGGTCCGTGCAAGCGGGGAGCAGGCACACAACAGGTATCACAGAGAGCTCCACAGGACCTTTGCTTACCAACAGCCTGGTCCCCTCCAAAATTCACAGACTCTGCACAGGGACTTCAATAAGCCTATGACATCTGATCAAAGTCATGCTTGCACTTTTCCACCTAACCACAGGGAGACACAAACATGCGGAAATTATCTTGAAGCAATGGCTACCCAAGGAGGCCAAGAAATGCACGTTGCAGGTCAATTCAAGACCTAAAGCCAAAAGGAATCCTAGTAAGATTGCAGATGACCAATATAGCGACAGCTTAACTTCACTTTAAATAAGGTGGGTGAGAAGTTTAAAACCAAAGTCAGCAATGCAGCCTGTCCAGAAGAACATCTCCTGAACACAGATGTTCAGGCCAACATGAAGCTTTGCTGCCATGACCGAGCCACACTCCAACACTGAAGAAGAGCAAGTCTTCAATTCTCCCTTCCCATCTTAGTGTCATTTCCAAATGTGTTTGGCTGCCAAAGTTGACCAGTCTTCTTTTACACCCTTTGGTTTAAAGTGAATTCCTCTCATCTTCTGGGTGCTCTAAGTTTACACACGACTTAACACAGAAGTAGCTCAAGTCTGTCCCACTGCACATCTCCCTGCAGTCCATCCTTCCCTTTGACTTGAAGAAGCATCTCGGAATGAAGACCAATCCAGTCAGGCACAGTTACTGAGAGGCAAAAACTCTGGGATTAAAGGCAGGCAGGGAGCTAAGTAGCTCCAATACGGTGCTCTTCTAACTGGTAAGGTTATTGCCCACCCGAGCACTGATTTCCTACACTTCTGGCTTGCCAGCACAACATAACTGTGGAAATTTGCTTGATTCCTGACAAGGAAAAACACACATGCACAAAAAATCCCCCAGAAAAGTAGGAGCCAGATGAACTAATTGAGCTAACGAAGCACCCAGGAAAGGCAGCGGCTGGGGGGTTATGTTGGCAGCCCACAGCCTCACAGAGGAGGCTCCTGGGTCAGTCAGAGGCTTCGGGCTGCCCTGGCCAGCACCCACCCCTGCCCCACCAGCCATGGGGCTGCCTGGCCTCAGACACTGACAGCACCAGCACCCGATGGGGGCTTGTGAGGGCACCTGCTTCCTAAAGCAACTGTCTCAGGCTTAGTATAGTGGGCCCGGGATTCAGGATAAGCATACCCCCAGTGTGCTGTATGGGCACGGCTTGACATGGGATGGAGCCAAACCACCACGCTCTCCACCTGCATCTGGGAAGGTGGGTTCCTCCCTCCTCCCACCCCCAGCATTGTCATGCCCTTCACTGGCACTGCAGGAGCTCCTGGGCTGGGATGGGCACAGGGTGAAGGGACCAGCACAGCCACAACAAGGTGAGCAGACAGAGGGGCTGTGGCCAAGGCATGTTGGAGGTACACCCCTACCAGCACTTGCACCTGATACAAAGCTCATGTCTCTGGAGACATTCAAGGCCCGTCTGGACGCGTTCCTGTGTGACCTGCTCTAGCAGGGGGTTGGACTAGATGATCTTTCAAGATGCTTCTAACCCCTAACATTCTGTGATTCTGTGAACACCTCTTGGAGGGGCTGCCACACATGGTGCCACCTGCAGTGGCAGTTTTCTGAGCATCTTATATTCAGTTTATACAAGTCCACCCAGCAAACCTCAGCAAGAGGTTTGTAACAGGTAACTCCTCCAACAACTCAGCAATGGTACAAGGAGGTGGAGCACAGACAGAAATCAGGGTGCAGAGTCACAGCAAAAATTATTTTGTCTTGTTTGGACAATCAGAAGAACCCTGAGTAAAAACCAAAGAGGGCTTCAAGGCTGCACAAATCCTTCCTGCAACCCATCCCAGGAGAAGGGGATGAAACACACAATCCTGCCATAACATGCTTTATGGACAATGACTTAACCCCTGGGCACCTTCAGAATAACTTTGAGCACTTTCTTCGTCATTGATTTAGATAATCAAGTATTTTGATATATTTGTGCCCACTGAGAGAGGTGATCCTCACAGCTTTTGTCTCAGACACCCTCCAAACACAAGTGCCATCAAAGTGGCATGAACACCCAGAGGGGTACCTAACAAGCTGAAGTGCTGGGCTGTGGGCCCTGAGTTGGAATCGACCTACGGATGAGTCACAACCCAGCAGTGTGTTTTGTTCCCCAAGTGGTGTCAGACCCACAAACAGAACCTGGCCCAGCCGTGTGAGGCCCCAACTGCCCCCAGGTGATCATGGTTGGGGTGATGGGTGAGGCTAGAGCCATATTAACCAGGAACCAACAAGTTTGGGAGAAGCAACAAGAAGCTGATTGATTTGAAGAGAGTTCCTGAGGAAGAGTTCCTGTTGGGGTCACTTGCTGAGCTGTCTCTCAGTGGTGTGTTCCCCCTTGGCTGATTTGAGATGGAGAAGAGCAAACAGATGAAGAATAAAAGATGAAGTTCTGCTGAGAGGATGTTGCTGGGTTTGGTGTTGCCCTGAGGAAGAAGAGAGCTAGCAGCACACATGCATCAGCTATTCCAGGCTCGCAGAGACACAGTATCCAAGTTATCCATGAGTTGAAACACAGGTGAAGTGTCTTTCCCTAGGGATTCACCACGAGTTAACTACCGCACATTAATTAATCCAGCTACAGCAACCCATCCTTTTAAAGTGAAGAAATTTTCCAGTGCTCACCAGGCACTGCACTGCCCTTTACCCACTGCTCACACAGTTCTTCTGCCATCAGACTAGCCTGCAACACAAAAAAGAAATCGGAGGATGTAGAAGACAAACAAAAGCCCTTTGCAGGGAAGGCCAGTGGACTTGAACAACACGGTGCAGGATTCACCTTACTGAAGACACTGGCCAAGTGAGCAGCACAGTGACTGCACAGAGAGGCTGCAGGAGAGCTTCTCTGCCAGCAATCAACAACCAGGAACCAACCAAACCAAGAATAAAGAAAACAAGACAGCTTAAAAATGCTGTTTAAAATAACTACTGGACCGACTGACTCAAAGACACAGATTTTCCGCTGAACTGGTGTCTTTAGGGGGACCAGGTTTCTCATTGTAGAAGAGATGTTACAGCTCAATCATAAATGAGAATCAACACAAGAATCCTCAAACTATTTGTTCATTCCTCCACAGCTGGAAGCCAGACTGTAAAATAATAATAATCCATCCTGTGGGATATCCATGGAAGAGGCCACACTCCAAGGTGACAACTCCTGAACCATGATGAAAATGTTGAGCTGCCAAAACGAGCCAGGTTTTCTTCACCCTGCAGCTGCAGCACAGCAAGTCCCACCTCCCTGAGCAGGAGGCTGCTCTCAGGACACAGCAGAAGGGCACCAAAACGTGCACATCTAAGGAGGCATTTCTAGCTTTGGTGAGTACAACAAGGTCCATTTTAAATAATGTACATGAGATCTGGGAACACAACCAGCACCTTTTGAAAGCTGGTCCAGATTGGTGCACTCCAGCCTTTGAAGCAGAAGCATCACATCCATTCAGGTGGTACTTTTGTACCATCACTTCATCGAGACTCGGATGGACATCTGCTGCTAGTTCCTGCCCCACAGAGCTGAGCACCACACCAACGCCCTGCCCAGCCTCTTCTCTCACACAGCTTTTCTTCCCAGCCTCCACAGGCCTCAGCAGCTATTCCTCCCCCTTGGAAGCAGACTTCCATTTCTTCTTTCAACTCACATAAAATCTTATCAAACCTGAATCCAGCTGAAAACACCTGACATCAAAGGCAGCACTCACATCTCAGCTGTATCACCCTAACAAGGTGTTTATGTTTGATACGTGCAGAGCTTGATACATGAGACTCCTGTAAGTAATGCTTCACTGCATACAATGAATAAATTTAATTTGGGGGACTCCTCAACAGAATCAAGTTTGGAAAGTACACATTTATAGTTTGGGTTGGTTTGGGTCTTTTTTGCTTCCTCACAGAACTCAGGTTTCTCTTGCTGGATGGCCCTTGTTTTGACAGCCAACAGTGTGATTTCCACTCCTGCTGGCTCCATCAAATGAGCATGAAATAACTGAAAAAGCCTCCCAGCACCTCATGAGACTAATATTTTCGGGCTGCCCCTTTACCAGTAAAACAGACATATTAAGAATGTCAGTTGATGACAAGTCAACCAAAATGGAAAGCTGAAATGCCAAAACGTACACTAACATATCATAGAATCACAGAATGGTTTTGGTTGGAAGGAACCCTAAAGATCATCTAGTTCCAACAACCCACTGCAGGTGCACACCCAGGCTCAAACAAAGCGGCCGCAATCAGCTGTATGCTGGCAGAGACACCGCACAGGAATGAACTGGTAGGCACAAACTGAAATACACTGGTTTGCTCACCACACAACTATCTTTACCTTCCATGATAAAGGCAAACGTGTCCCAGCAGACCTGCCCCCACAAGCTGATGGTTTGGCAGTGCCAGCTCACAGCAGTGCATGGGAACACACAGGGTTTACAATTCTGCTGTGGGCAATGGAGAGGGCAGCCCCCTTCGGACTGGATTCCAACAGCTCTCACCTGCTGAGGATACTCTGCCTACATTAAAGTAATTCATGACAGCAACAGACGACGTTTATTTCACTACCTGCTGAGGACATGGATTAATTCTCCCCTCCAGTTCCATGTCTTTTCTTATCTTGTTCTTTCCAGCCTTCCTTGTTCTCTTGCCTACATCCCGCCTTATTTCACCTGGCCATTCATACTCTGCTTCACAGCTCATCCACCCCTTGCTCGCTGCTCTCTGCTTCACAACCCCTCCACCTCCACAGTCTCCTTGCTCCCCAGGCTCCCTCTTTGAGGCTCCCCAAGCAAACTGACGTGTTTGCTGGGCCCCTGCCAGGCAGAGCACGGCACAGGCAGTTTCCTCCTCTGTAGACAGGAACCACCTCCCAGCTCCAGTACATCACCCATGTCCTGAACGGCATCCAAGGACGAGAGCCAGGCTTCTCCTGATGCACCCAGATACCCCTCAGCAACCTCCCTGGCCCAGGTTCCTTGCCTCATACCCACAGAGCACTCACTAACCAGATATGAACTGTTGCTATAAACAGAAAGGTTCTGGTTGGAGTGGAGCAGAGGGCAAACACCTCAATGGGGGAGCAGACAGGATTACGTGTATGAAGGGAACAAAGAATCCCAAATTCCAGCTGAACAGGCTGGGAATTCCCACCTAGTACATCTGAATCATTGTTCACACCCTGAGAAGACATCCACAGTACGTATGTGCTTTGCGTCTGAAAGGCATCAGAGCAGACCAAGCAGCAAGTACTTCAACAAGTCCCAGTTGCCTCCAGCCTCCCTGAAAGCCAAACGCAGGAGCTGAATCCATGAACAGACAGTTAGAAGCAGTTCCAGTTCCTGCTTGGTACTGGAGAGAGGACGAGTGACCCCACAGGTCGTAATTAGAAGCAAAATTCTCCCTATGCCTTGGAATTAATTATGTTTCTAATTTCCCATCATCATTCTTTAAATGATAATTTTCTACATAATGTCAGCAGTAAAGACTATTACTAATTCTGGCAACGAAAGAAATGCAAAATTGCTCCAGTGACAGTTTGGGTGTTGATTTTTTCTTCAATCACTGTCAAAGTGGGATATCCTACTTCCCACTGAATCTCTGCTTCTCCACAAAACATCCAGGACACTAAATATGCAGGATTGCTCCTGGACTTCTAACACTACACATAACTAAGGACAACAATCCTTCAGAGCAGCAGTCGCCAGCATCCAGACAGGCTTCAGTTTGCACCAACACACAAAAATTATGAAATAGGATCTATTTTCAACAGCTGGAATTCCAGCTCTCCTTCGCCTCTGAGCTGTCAACCATGCCTTGAACACAGTGGCACCATTAACTGCACTGGCCAGGGCGATCTTTGGGGAAGAAGCAAAGCTCCCAGCTGGGTTCATGGGCATGAACAGCTGAAACAGCCAGGAGAAGACATGAGCATGAATCTGTGGCATGCAGAACGCTAAGAGTGAGAGGACCTGAAGCAACGCCTCACTTGATCGTGAGTCCTGAGGGCCATGGCTGCACAGTACACCCAGTGTGAGGCCAGCTAGAATCATTAAGGATGAAAAAGACCTCCAAGATCATCAAGTCCAACCATCAACCCAGCACTACCATGACCACCGAACCATGTCCCAAGGTGTCCCTTCACCTCAGTACTGTCACCCGGAGGGGCTTTAGTCTGTGCACACCAAAGCCACTGTAGGATATTGAATTAAAACCAAAACAGAGTGGCCTGTAGAGACCTTCCGGATCCGCTGGCCTAGCTCCACACATCAATGTGACGGGCCTCAATTTCCATTAAGATTTCTCCCCTGTACCACCACACTCCACCTTCTCCCTACCCAGAGCCCCTGCTGAACTCCCCAACAGCAGATCCCACTGTCATAGTTTAACCCCAGCCAGCAGCTCAGCCCCACACAGCCTCGATGGGATGGGGGAGAGAACTGGAAGGGTAAAAGTGAGAAAACTTGTGGGTTGAGATAAAGACAGTTTAACAGGTAAAGCAAAAGCTACACGCGTAAGCAAAGTGCACCAAAGAATTTATTCACCACTTCCCGTGGCAGGCACTTGTTCAGATGTCTCCAGGAAAGCCGGGCTCCATCATGCAGATCAGTGACTTGGGAAGACAAATGCCATCAGTCTAAACATCCCCCCTTTCCTCCTTCTTCTCCCAGCTTTATACTGCTGAGCGTGACATCACATGGTCTGGAATATCCCTTTGGTCAGTTGGGGTCAGCTGTCCCAGCTCTGTCCCCTCCCAGCTTTCTGTGCCCCCCCAGCCTGCTCACTGGTGGGGTGGGGAGCAGAAAAGGCCTTGACTCTGTGCAATCACTGCTCAGCAGTAACCACAACATCCCTGCGTTATCCACACCATTCCCAGCACAAATCCAAAATACAGCCCCACACCAGCTACCGGGAAGAAAATTCACTGTACCCCAGCCAAAACCAGCACAACCTCTCATGAAACCTTGTACTGAAACAAACCCCCTGCGAGAGGCTTTCATCTCAGGCCAGCTTGCCCAAGCACGTGTCCTCTGGGCACAGCCTCCCAAGGCAACAATCGCTGTCTGGAGGAGCCCTGCCACCAACCCTTGGCAGCGGGCATGGGCCAAAGCTGTGGGAGGTGTCCCACCCTCTCCCAACACCTCCCACGCAGCAGCAGCAGTTGCACAGGCTGGGTCAGAGAATGTTTCTGGCTGAAAATTAACTGAGCAAGATTTTTTTAATATATAATTACTTGTTTCCAGTTTAATGACTTCCCTGCTGCACCTCGCCATGCCATGTAAGCCAATTAAACCAGCACTGACGCAGTCCTACCTACTCTCCTCCCCACCCAGCAACACGTTCCCACACCTCCCTTGTGCCCGCGCTTGCCCAGCCTCACCACCAGCAAACACTGGGCATCCCAGCTGCCCAAACTCGTCGCTTCTTGGAGGGTTTGCTTTGTGACAGCTCAGCTTGCCCTGGCATCAGTAGGGAGCTAGCACCGGTGGGACACACGGACCTCAGAGCAGCCAGACCTGCCCTGGCAGGCTGCAGACACTACCAGCCCCTTCCCAGACCACCTAGATGCTGGCACAGGGTTGTCCTCCTGGGATGGAGCTTCTTGCTGTTCAGGAACCTGCTCCAGCAGCCAGATCCTCCAGAGCCCACCTGGGACCCTCCACTCAGCTCCTCCCAGAGCATCTGAACACTCATCTGTTACCTGAAGAAAAAACACCCTAACACCAGCTTCTACCAAAAGCACTTGGGCATCATCAAACCAGACTGTTGTCCTGAACTTGCATTTAAAGAGACACTTTAAACCAACTCCATCAGAAACAACTGCCCATCCTCCACCTGCATAAAGGACATAGATGCTACATCCCTGGGAGCTTAGAGGGCATCTCCAGTTCTGGAGCCAGGGCACAAAACCAAGTCTCAGCCCTGAAGACACCCCAGGTTCAGGGGAACAATTCATAAAGGTAAACACAGGGGTCAGGTGGAAATACAAGGGGCAGCACAGCGAGGTGTTACTGCACTGCAACAAGGCTGTTCTTGGTTTACTGCAACAGCTTTGGCACATCACAGTCAAGTTTTTAATCCATGCATTTAATGTGCAAGGTTTGGGATTCTGGCTTTTGGAAGGTGTTGTAAATAGAGATAACACCACGTGCCCAGGGCCCAACAGGTACCCGCTCCTCCATCCAGCAAGCACAAGAGTTGCACACAGCAAAACCCCACCTTTTTATTACAAGTATATCAAACTCTTCAGTTTATATCATCAGTTCTCTGTCCCAACAGGTCCCTGTCAGCCTCAGCACAGTCTGTCCTAGCAGAACACAGACAACAGCAAACTCTGAGCTTGCACCCCTCTCACAGAAGAGCAACCTTTCCTTCTTCTACTAAGAAACAGAGTTTCCAAAGCAGGGCAAGCAGCTTCTTTAGCGTTACCATCCCTGTATTAAATAAAATAAACCAGCACTGCATTACGTCAGTCCAATGAAGCCTAAAACGTTGCTCAAGCAGAGAGTGTTTTTCAGTGGTCTAACTTTAAAGAAAAAACTCAAAAGGTGTTTGCTGTGGCTTTTCTGAAAAATAAATGCCCAACGTTTTTGCAAGACTGCTCAACCATCAACAAGTGCAGGCGGAACCCTGGCAACATCACCCTACTGCAATACGGTAAATTTCCATCGGAATAAAACCAAACTGAACCAGGAGTTCACCAATGAGCTGTTTTTACTTCAACATCTGCCTCCAGGAAAGCTCATAAACGGACACAGAGGGACAGGCGACACGGTGCGCTGGGGCTGGGGGCATCAGGCCAGGGCAGAGCCGTGCTGCCGCAGGCTGAGCACCGGCCGGACTCCCGGCGAGGGGAAGGGCCGCTCCCCCGAGCCGGGACCCCCAGAGCCGCCCCCGGGATGCTGCTGCCCGCGGCCTGCGCAGGTCACCCGGAGAGGCCGCAGAATCGCCCTCGGCTGGAAGACGCCGGAGCCGCGTCCAGCCCGGCCTTTGTCCCGCACCGCGGCCGCGGGGCAGCGCAGCCCCC
>VYZX01033802.1:378124-460301 GCA_013401335.1 Brachypteracias leptosomus
CCGAGGACAGGGCTCTGGGGCAGGCTCCGCGCACCTCACCTGCCCCGGGCACCGCAGCACCGGACAGGGCCGCCCTTCCTCCCGGGGAGCCCGCCGGGCGCGGCCGAGCGCGGCGGGAGGCGGCAGNGAGGGGGCAGCGCGGCGGCTGCAATGCAGCAGGGACCCTCCCAGGCAGGACACCTAGAGCCCCGCCGCCGTATAGCAGCCGCCCCGTCCGCCCCCGGGCTGGGGCCGCCGCTTAACCCCTCCCAGGCGGGGCGCCCGGCGCGCTGCGGCGGGGCGGGAGCGGGCGCTGNGCCGTGCTTGGCCGGGCTCTCCCCCGGACCCCTGCCCCGAGAGCTGCTCGGGCCCGGTGTCTCCGTCGCCAGCCCGGTACCAGCTGCCGCGCTCCGCTCCGGCCTCCTCGGGCAGGAGAGCATCTCCCGCCCCCTGCCCATCAGCCCCTCGGGCCGCGATGCTCTGTTCCGCGGGTGCTGCCCCAGCCGCCCCTCTGCCCTCCTCTGCCTCCCATCCCTGTGCTCGGGCAGGCCCCTCAGTGCCCGCAGTCGGTCCAAGCAGTTTTATCAGATTTCCCATCTTCACCCCTGACTTCTCCTCCTACACAAGCAGCTACTTGCAAACTTCTCCTGTCTTCCCCGAGACCTCTTCCCTGGCCACCACAGGACACAAGTAACTTCCTCCTGTGTTTTCCGTGATGCCCAGTGCATCATCCCTTCCCTGTCACCATCAGTCTCCTCTGCATTTTCTCTCCTTTTTGAGACACTGCTCTTCATTCCAGCACATAGTTTCTGATCCTACCTCTTAACTCCAGCGAACTTACAGCCTTAGTGTAGGGACAGCCCGTGCCAGGACTCGGAGCAGTGAAATGGGTCCCCCAGAGACATGGTCTCTCTCTCCAGTCCACCCATATGACTCAAACAAGTCCTTTCAGCTACAAGAGTCCTTGTTTCCTCAGCTGTGTAACGGGGATATTACTGACCTTCTTTGTGAATTGAGAGCTGCTGGTGAAAGAGCTGGACACCCAAGTGCTAGATGGCAGCACATGGACTCTCTCCCTGCTTCTCCATTGCCCAGGCTTCTCCAGGCTTCTCATGAAGGTGGTGATAGAGCAACCACCTCAAGTCCTGAACATGCACTGGATGTACCTCCAGGAACTGCCAACCATTATCCTTTGTACAAGTCCGAGTGCAAGTGCAATGGGGAAAAGAGGCTGGGGCAGGAGCTGCCTTCCATTCTTTTCCTTTCTCCCCCAGCTCCGGTCATATTTATTTATCTCACCTCCTATTAAGGCCATGATTTTTTTTTCCTCTTCTGCTTTGAACTTCGGAAAGCATCTTTTCCCATCCTATAGTCTTCTGGTTTCCCTGCTCTCCAGTAGGTATCTCACACTCTACAGAGCTCACCTTGGTCAGCAGGTGGGAGAGGGGGCAGAGCTGGTCCTGACCATCTCCCTCTGTCTGTTCTGTCCTTCCAACTCCTGTTAGTCCAGCAAAGTCATCTTCCTCCCCATCAGGGATGGAGCTTTCTTTTGCCTTGGGGAACATCATCATCTCCTCACACACTCAGGCCAAAACCCCAGTAACATACTTGCTACCCTACCCTGTCCCACCCTGGCCTGTGCTCTCTCTGGGGACATCACTGGCTCTCAGAGCTGCGTACGATCCAGGCACCACTGTAACACAGCTTAGGGGGGAACCAGAGTAAAAGCTTTGGCTAAGAACAGCTCCCAAGGGAAAGAGTGAAGAGTGCCTTCTCCATCTACACCCATGAGGCTCCTTCCAGCTCTGCTTCAAAGCCACCTAGTGCTTATAAGTCCCTTGCTCTTATCAGCAAACCGGCCTTAAATGATGGGAGGTAAGCTCCTGAGGAGGGGGGTGCACTCTGGGTCCTGACATAAGACATTCTTCTTCCTAGGTCCACAACTTTCCTGTCTCTTCCCTCTCTTGCTTAAGCCTGCTCTTCTGCCTTAGCCAAGAGTGCAGGTCCAAAGCTGGCATCTCGCAGGCTGGGATGCAGGAACACCCCGAGCCTGCTGGCACACACTGGAGGAAGCTGCCAGCTGGCTTCCACCTCTGCTTTGTGCCACCTGCCTGTGGTTTGCTTACAGAGAGGTAAAATCATGGTGTTTATCCTTCCCTCCTCCCTGCAAATCTGGGAGGATCAACAATACCTGTCCTGACAGAGGTTTGTGAAATCTGTTCTTAAAGACCTCCAGTGATGGAGGTTGCGCCATCCCTCAGCAATCTGTTTTGGCACACTTCTATCCTGACACTGTCTGAAAGCCCAGCTGAAGCTGAAATCCTTTATATCGTGTCCTGTTTGTTATGGCCCTGGCCTCCTTTGAAAGGACCTCTTAGGCACTTGATGACTCCCATGTTTCCCTTCCCCTCCTCACTCTGGCTACAGACTACTACAGACTGCACCAACTTGATTCTTCCAGCCTTTTTTCATGTTTTCCACACCTCCCAACATCCTTACTGACCTCCTTTGACTTGTTTTTCTATTGATCTGGCTGGTTTTGAACCTCCCTGTTGAAACCCACTGATCCAGCATCTCCTTGTGGCTTTTGGTCAAGCATTGGAACAGGCTGCCCAGGGAAGTGGTGGAGTCATCATCTGTGGAGGCATTCAAAAAACACATAGACATGGCACTTTGGGACACGGTCTAGTGGTCATGGTAGTGTTGGGTTGATGGTTGGACTTGATGATCTTAGAGATCTTTTCCAGCCTTAATGATTCTATGAAGCACAATGTCCCTAGCCAGGCATATTGCTCCAGCTTGTTTTGAAGGCTACACTCCTGGCTCATAGACTCCAGGGTGGTGTTTCCCTTTCACACTGCTGGTGTTCAGCTTGCTCTCCATTATACCTTGGGCTCATTTGAAAAGCTTCGTGCATCCCGTTCCCTCTCTTGTGTTTGTGTTGCTCGCTGTTCACGAAGGTAACGCTCAAAGTTGTACCTGGTGAATTTTGCCGTTTAGGTTTCAGCCCATTTCTCCCATTTGTCAACCCCCGTGCTGAGTTCTGTTGTTTCTGCCGCCCTTCGCAGCCTGGAGGAATTTTCAGGTGTAATGAGGCACTCCTGGGCATTAAGCATCCTGGCTGTTAACTGAAGTAATTAAAAAGTTCTGGCTTCAGAATGGACCCCTGCGAAAATTCCTTCAATGAGCCCTTCCGTTTTGACAACCACTGTTAATTAGCACTTGAGGTACAATTATCTCACCAGTTTTGCACCCATCATGTGGATCTATCTTCTGAAGAGAGGGTCAGGACAGCCCAGTGTTAAAAACCTTCCTAAAGTCAACATAAATGGTGCTACTTTGCACTTTATGCCTAAAAAATGGTGCCCCACCAGGACACCAGACTGGTTTGTCGGCATTTCTCCCTGATGAGCTGTGGCTCTTGTCCATCCCCTTGTTTTACTCCAGGTGCTCACAAGTGCCTTGCTTAACAAGTTGTTCCAGAACTTTTCTGGGAATAGGGAAGAACTTTAAATTAGGATTAAAGAAAGCAGCTGACAAAGCATAAACAAGATCAATTTGGGTGAGCTCTGCAAAACTAATGAAGTAGGAAGAAGGTTGTTAAGTACAATTAATTGTTGATAATGTCTTGAAAAGAATCTTAACTGAAAAAAATTGTTTCTTATTGAATAAACTGTTATAATAAGTTATAATAAGGACAAGAAGGAGGACAATCTATTGACTGCTTCAGACATGGATCCCCTGAGGTCAGTGAACTAGTGAACATGGGGCTCCTCCCCTTCTCAGGAAGCAGGGCTCCATCCTTCCCTGCTCCTGGCACCTGACCTGCCAGTTAAGGCAACTAAAACCAAAGCCTTCTGGCAATATGGATGGTGTAACCCTGCATTTATCCCCAGATATCCCTGTTTGAACTGCAATCAGGGGCCTGAGGCCAGGAACACACCAAAGCCCCCCGAGCCCTTCACATGTCTATGCAGAGCCCCTTAACCAGTTTTGGTCTCATCAAAACCAATCTATGATCATTCCTGGCAGCATCACCTGTGTCCACAAGGACGAGTGTGACTGTGGAGTGGGCACTGGGACGGGAGACTGTGGCAATGTTCCAGTGACATCTCAGAACAAGCTGTAGAACATCTGCCTCTCCTGGTATCACAGCTTAGCTGTCGAGTCCATCCCTGAAGCCTCTGTCCTTTAGAGGTGGAGTTGTTGAACTGAAAATCAGGCTTCTATGGGCTCAGCAGCAGGCTCCAGAGAGGCGTAAGGAAGATGTTTTATCTTCATATTGAGGAACTAATTTTCAAGCAGCTCAAATTATACTCGAGTACGAAATGTTCTCGGCCTCCCTCTTATGGGAGAAAACAGTATTGCTGGAGACTGCCTCCAAACAGTCTGCACGGAGCAGGGGTGGTTGTAGGAAGTGCTCCTGGTACGTGGTAAAGCTCTCAGGTGAACAGCCTCGACCTTTTCTTTGCACACCAAACGCCAAAATCCCTTTCCACTTCTAAAACACACCACGGCCCGATTGCTTTTGAACCAGAGCAGCAAAGAACAAAGCCAGATTGAGATGCTGCAGTTGATGAAGCAACCCCCCCTTCCCACCCTGTGTCACAAGGGGCAGACAGGCCAGGTCTCCCGATCTCCTGCCTTCTTGCTCTTGTGTCACTGAACTTTGCTCCTCACAGGGCTGCCAGACCCTCTGTGCTGTCCCTCCCCAGTGCCCAGCCCAGCAGCCCCTGCCCCTGGGCAGAAGTCCTGTCCTTAAAAACCCCAAACCAGGAATATGGTGCAGTTCCTGGTGTCTCAGAGAGGGAGTGCAGCTCCATGGGACCTACCAGGAAATTGTAGGGACATTTGGACTGTTGCTATTGCTAATCCATGTGTCGAGTTTGGTAAGAGGAGACCAACGTGTAGAGTGTAGCTCCCCAGCTTTCCTTTAAGCATTTGTAGTCCCTTCCCAGAGTGCTTGTGAATAGAAAAGATGTGCTCCTAAAGGTGCCTGTAGAGAATGATTTAATTTTCCTGGGCTTTGGGATGGGAATGGGAATCAGTTGAAATGTCAGGAGGGATTTAGCTGTGGTGAACATGTCCTGCTGTTCTGCCTGCAGCTGCCAGAGATTGTTTAATGTACAGAAAAACATGATTATTATGAACCATAAACCCTACTGGGTGATGACTGGATTGAGAGCAGACCTGTGGAGAAGGACTTGGGGATGTTGGTTGAAGACAAGCTCAATATGACACAGCAATGTGCACTCACAGCCCAGGAAGCCAGCTGCATCCTGGGCTACATCAAAAGCAGCATGGGCAGCAGGTCAAGGGAGGTGATTCTCCCCCTCCTCTCTCGTGAGACCTCACTTGGAGCACTGCATCCAACCCTGGGGCCCACAGCATAAAGACAGCCATTGAGCTGCTCATGCAGGCCCAGAGAAGGGCTGTGAAGATGACGAGAGGGCTGGAACACCTCTCCTATGAATATAGGCTGAGAGAGTTCAGGTTGTTCAGCGTGCAGAAGAGAAGGCTCGGGGAGACCTTATTGCAGCCTTCCAGTATCTGAAGGGGGCCTACAAGAAAGATGAGGAGGGACTTTTGATCAGGGAGTGTAGTGATAGGATGAGGGTAACGGCTTTAAACTGAAAGAGGATAGATTTAGACTAGATATAAGGAAGAAATTATTTCTTGTGAGGGTAGTGAGAGCAGGTTGCCCAGAGAAGTTGTAGATGCCCCATCCCTGGAAACATTCAAGGCTAGGTTGGATGGGGCCTTGAGTAACCTGATCTAGTGGGAGGTGTCCCTGCCCATGGCAATGTGTGTGGAACTAGATGAACTAGGAAGAAGTTCTTTACTGAGAGAGTGGTCAGGCACTGGACCAGGCTGCCCAGGGAGGTGGTGGCGTCACCATCCCTGGAGGGGTTCAACAAACAAGTAGATGTGGTGCTCTGGGACACGGGCTCCTAGACCAGGTGGGATGTTGGATGAAGGTTGGCATTGATGCTCCTAAAAGTCTTTTCCAACCTAAATGATTCTATGATTTTTAAGGTCCCTTCCAACCCAAAACATTCTGTGATTCTATGACAGTGGAGCTGTTACAGTGGCGGCCATTTACAGAGAGGGCTCTTACTTCTCTGTGACTTTCTCTGCAGTAATTTAATCTCTCATAACCTGCTGAGGGAGAGACTCAACTAAAAATAACAGGAAAAGATGAGCTTTAATCCTCTTCACAAATGTGGGCACTTTCACATGTCCTCTACATAACGGTTCAGCAAGACCTAATTCTGTTGGGGACTGGGGGGACTGTATTAGGCTGTTACTGAAATCAGAGGGAGAAATGGTCTGACAGAGTCCCGGGATTGGTAGATGGATATGGTAGATACAACATTTCTGAAGGGCCCACTTTCAATTCCTCACTAATTATCACTTTTGGTCACAGAATCACAGAACAACAAGGGTTGGAAGGGACCTCGGGAGATCATCTCATCCAACCCCCCTGTCAGAGCAGGTTCGCCTACAGCAGGTTGCACAGGACAGTGTCCAGGCAGGTTTTGAATGTCTCCAGAGACAGAAACTCAAAATGATCAGCGAATGATGAGGCAGTGCCATTCTTCTAACCAATATCTTTTTTGTTCTCCAGAAAACACAGAAAGATTGAATCTCTTCTTAACTACAAAACTAATCCTGGACCATTGAGTCCTTACAAAAATTTCCAGGTGAATCCCAATCTCTTGTCAAGGAAAACGAAGTCTCCTCTCATCCTTGACTCACTATTCGTCCCCTCCACCCATGGCTCTTCAGCATCACCAGATTTCCAAGCCCCAGCATAGGTGTGACACCCAGTGCCACATCCGTTTATGGCCCTTGGGAGACAGAAGATGCTTGTGCTGAGCTCACTGGGGATCCCTGGAGCTGGTGCTCACTCTTGCTGTGTAACCAGAGGCCTTTCTGGAGATGGTTCCTTCTCTTCTGCCATGCCAGCTCTCAGTCAGCTTAGTTATTGTTATGGTAGAGAAAAAAACCTTCCAGATACCTGCGGCCAAATTTAACTATAACAAACACGAATCTCTCTCACACGCAGGTTGTGTGTAGAGGTGGGCTCACAATGGCCTTTGCAACTAAGCAGGATGGTTCTTGACTGTGAGGACAGAAACTCAGTGGAAAACTCACCGTTCACAGCTAGTTTTGACACAGACTGCAGGATTTGCAGCAGTTCCTTAGCCTTCCTTATGCTGAAAAATGAATATTTAGTCTGCATAGTCCTGCCTGACCTTGGAGGTATCCCTCAAACCATCGGTAATAGCTGGTCCCTGTGTCACCACTAGTGGTTTGATCTGCAGCTACAGGTCCAGCCCCTCCACAGGAACTCTCTGAGCTCAGTCATGCCCCAGCACCCCTCAGCCTGCTGTGGTGCCTGAGGGTGCAGCTCTGCAGCCATCTCAACCTCAGCCTGTCTGCACCAGGGCTCTGCACCCCAGCCCTCCCCTGCAACCCTGACCCACCTTCCTGCCCTCCCTGCCCACAAGCACACATGTCAAGGAGCTCATCAGGGAGCACCGAGGACCAGCTGCTCTCTAAAGAACAGGTGTCAGGAGGGACACCATGGCCAACGGGGCATGGGCAATGTCTGTCCCACTGCCCTGCACAGGGCAAGCAGGGTAGACCCAGGGACTGCAGCCAGATCCAACCCAGAGCCCAGATCACCAGCCAAATTCATAGAGGCAGGACAAGCCTGAGGTCAAGCTGAGGGTCAGGATGAGGCCCAGTGGGGGTAACCAGCATCAGATGTACCCCAGTGATGGCCAGTGAGATCCATGGTGATGAGGAAGGTCTGAGGTCAAGCTGGTAAGTCTGCCCACGGGTCAAGGGCAAACACAGGCAAGGTTGTGGCTGAGCTAAAGATGGGTGCTCCTGCAGCAGCTCAAGCGGGGGCTGCGGGGCCCTTCTCGAGGGGTTTATAGTTTTACATAAACTACTTGCCAGTTCTACCGCACAAGTTTGTTCCTGTGTATTCAATGAGAAAAAGATCTAGTTCTCCTTCAGGTTTGTGTTACCACAGAAACATGGAAACGTTGCTGTGAAGGCAAGGCCAGAGGTCTTGAGTCCAATGTCCCAGTTGAAGAAAGACTGTTACAACATCAGATCAGGTGAACCATGGAAACCTCCAAGGCTGGAGATCACACAGCCTGTCTGGGTCACCTACTGCAGGCTGCAAAACGTTCCTGATAAGGACGTTTCCCTAACATCCAGAAAAAAACATCCAAGCCACCATTTGTGGTCACTGCTCCTTGATAACTCATCTGATGCCACAAGGAAAATATGGATTTGTCCTCTTTGCAGCCACCCCACAGGCTTATTCTTGAATTTTGCTTCTCTTTGCCCACTTGTGCTCAAAGGCCCCATTCTCTGACCATCCTGGTCGCCGTCTGAAGGACGCCAGTCCAGGCCTTCCACATCCTTCCTCACTGGGGACCCTGGACAGGACCAGGAGCTGCAGATACACCAGCACCGGGTGGAAGCGGCAATAACAACTGGGTGCAGCGTAGCGGCCCCGCTCCTCCTCACCCAGCCCAGCACCTCCTCGGGCTTTACACGGGGTGACCACCCCCGGGGCAGAGCGGCCGGTGGGGCAACCGAGCCCGTGTGTCCGTGACTGCCGGACACGCCCCGCCTGGCGCTGCCTTTGGGCTCGATTCTGAAAATAAGCGGGTTTTAATCCCCTCTAAAAACCAAACAAAACCCAGCCCTGTTCGCAGCGGGCCCCGCAGCCCCGCGGCCCCGCTCCCCCTCAAGCTCCGCCCTCACCCCGTGTCCCCGCCTCCGCCCCGCCCCCGCCGTTCCCGTGTCCCGATTCCGTGTCCCCGGCGATGGCGGCGAGGCTGTGGCGGCTCTGCAGCCTGCTCATGGCCGCCTTCTTCGGGCTGGCGGCCGCGGTGCAGGTGAGGCCAGCGCGGTGCGGGCGGGGGGCGGGAGGAGGCCCCGTCCCGGTGCCCGCCGAGGGAGCAGCTCCCAGTGCCCGTCTCCTCGCTGCAGGTGAACGACCCCGACGCCGCGCTGTGGACTGTGAGTACGGGCCGGGGCGGCCCCTCTCCCGCGGCTGCTCCAGTCGCTGCCTCCCCGAGAGTACCGGCGGCCCCGCTCCGAGCCGGGGGAACCCTTCTCCCTGCTTGTGGCTGAGAAACAAGCAGGCGCCGGGAAAAGCTCCACTACGGCGACGGCTGGAATCCCACCGCGCTCCCGAGTCTGCCGCATCCCGCCCCGTTCGGCACCGGCCCCTGCAGAGCCCCCTGTTCCTGTGCAGAGCGCACCGCGCTGCTCCTGCCCGCGCAGACACCCCCGGACCCGGCGACCTCCCCCCCTCCATCGCCACCTTCGCTGGCCCTGAAGCACCAGCTCTCCTGGCAGGGCCTCTTCGGTCCCCTCTGCCAGCCCTTTCTCGGTGGCCCTGGCTCGGGCCCTGGCCCGGGAGCTGGGGGGCAGGGGCTCTGTGTGACAGGAGCTGCTGGGGGGGTAGGGGCAGCGGCAGCAGAGGCTGTTCCCGCTCCCGGGGAGCAGCCCAGCCCAGCGCAGGGGGCTCGATGGAGGGTGTCCCGTAGGGGCTTTCCCTGGGGGATGAAGATGCAGTGCAGGGTGCTCTGCAGGGAGCTGGTTGGGGAGCAAGGACTTGATAACCCCGAAGCTGAGGATCAAGGGCTGTCAGTCAGCAGATGGTCCAGGATGTTGGGTGGTGATGGTGCCGGGACATGCCAGAGGGAGAGGGGCTGGCGGCTGTTCTGCGCATCTGACACTGCTGTGAAGGGGAGAAGCCTTGACGTGGATGAGCTCTCCTGCTTCCTCGTCTTACTATGTTTTACTACAGAGTAATTTATGTTTCATTATCAGGTTGTCTACTTAGTGCCAGCTGCCCTGACACTGCTCATCAGCATCAACCCTTCAGTAACAGGTATGACATTGATGTGCAAAACTCTGCTCAGATTTTGCCCCTGAAAGGTTTTATTTAATTGGATCACAGGTTAAGATCAGGCCATGTGGAAACATGTCCTACTACCTTTTGAGGGCAAAAAGCTGCGCGACCTGCTTCAGCAAAGCTGGCTGTTGGTTTAGTGCTGGTGGTTGGACATGCTGCAGGTGAACAGAGGAGCCCTGCGTAGGGAGCTGTTGCTGGGATGGTCTTTGCACCCTGACTCCAGCACTCAAAGCCTGTGTGCAGCACAAGCCCGGGAGCACACTCTGAACCTGGCTCTGGTGTTGACGTTAGCACATCCATTCCTTTTATTTCCCTGTTGTAAATCTGTGGTTTGTTGATCTACCTCAGAGAAGAGCAGCTGAGCAAGAGCAAAGATCTTGTTCAGTATCAAGCATTGCAGCTGCCCACTCAGTGTACAAGCAGCGATGGGGACCTTTAGAGGCTCCAGTGCCGTGGCTGAGTCTCCAAGGGTACATGCCAGGGGGGCTAGTGCCACATCACACCACACGTTGAGAGAATCAGTTAGATCAGATTTGGTCCGGGACTCCAGAAAATGGCTCATTTTTTGTATTTTCATCCAGTAGAAATAATTTTTCAATCATGACATTTTATATACATAAAGTGACTGTATCTTTTCTGCATGAATACTTATTCTGAATAAACTAAACCCACGCTTAGGCCAAACAAGAAGACCCTCAGGGGTGTGTGCTGTTGTCACAGATGCCACCGTTGCAGTCTCTCGGCGTTCTGGCTGCCTTGGGCATATAAAATGGCAGCACTCAAAGCCAAAACCCATGAGGGTTGGTTGCCTGTGGCGTTGAACACTTCAGAGGAGGTTTATTTGTGTGATAGGTGTAGCCTCAGCATAATGGCATTTGGCTGCTCAAGAGAATCTGCAGGTTAAACTCACAAGTCATTTTTTGTTATTTATGCCAAGATCTATGGAAAATAAACATGAAAATAGCATAACTGGGCATTTACATAAATTTACCAAGGGATATTTGCCATTCCACTCTGTGGAAGACCCAGATTCTGCCTCTGCTGAGCTGCAGTTAGGTTCAGCCAGAAGGGGTTTTTACAACGTTGGGTCACACTGAGCTCTTGACTTTTGGCACCTTATCATCTTTAATGTTTGCCTGGAGTTGTCAGTGCCCAGAAAAAACTGCTTTTAACTTCATGTCTTTTGCTGTTGACATTTTTGACATCTGTGAGATCTGCCCATGTTGTTTGCTCACCTCTTCCCCACGAACCCTGGGAATGGACATGGAAAACCACCAGAATCTGTGGGCCCATTCAGATACTTCATATCATCCATATTTCTCTGTTTAAAGACCCCAGTCCCCAGGCAGAGATGTCATCAGCATTGCTCATCATTGCAGGAAACCCCAGGCAGAGGCTTCTCAGGGAGTGTGGTGGTCACTTGTACCCCTGATGGCTGGCGGGGAGCGGGGGCTCTCCCCTGGGCTCCGTGGCCCTCTGGGGTCTGGTCTGGTTATGGCCATGAGCTCCACAAAGACCGTTCCTCCTGCTTCAGAGAACTTTCATTTGTAATTCACCTTGTGATTTTTTCCCTGCATGTTGAATGCTGGAGCCTGTTTTTGCTGGAGAGGACAGGAAACCATTTTCATTGAGGTGCTACTGCCAACAAGTTGCATTCATAAGAAAGCCCCAAGCCCACAAGTGTTTATTTTCAACAGCACTTTTTAGCAGATTCCCCTGTAATTCCATCTTCCCATCTAAGATGTGTGTGTTTGCTGGAGGCATCTTTTTTAGTGACTCAGTTGCTCTCTGGGTTACCCAGTTTACTTTACACTACATTGCAGTTGCTGGCAATCTGTTTTTCTCCTCAGATAATGGCATCTGGAGGAGCCTCTGTGACCTTCATTCTGCTGGTTGTGTTGTTGGGACCATTGCCTTGGCTTGCTCTTTGTTTACTTATGCTCAAGGAAACATTTTGCATGAAGAGGAAGGCAGGTAAGGAGTGGTTTTAATTTTCCTTGCTGAATCCAACAGCCCAAGCCATCTCCTGGTGGCCACCTCACTGAACTTTATTTGTGGGGCTGTTGCAGTGAGTCAAACTGAGGAGGAGGGACCATAGTGCTCCAAACCAATGATTGGTTGGACAAAAGAGCTGAAGGGATAGTGAACAGCCATGATTGCTTGTCTGGTTGTGGCAGTTGGACTTAATTGGGGCAGTTCTGGCTTTCAAAGACCAGGGCACTAGCAGAGGGAACCAGCTTTGTGTTCTCCTGCTGAAGCTGTAGGAACAGGAATTGTTGATTTAAAAACTCCTGAGGTGACACCATACCCATGTTTATCTGGCATGGGCTGCAGAGTCCTCTGAACTGCCAGGGACTGAGGGGCAAGGAGGATTTCTCACCTGGATGTTCTGTCATTGCCTGAAGCAGGGGCTTGCACAGTGTTGAGGTGAAGCAGTAGCAGCTGCTGTGGCAGCTTGGGGGCTGGAATCCTGGGGGGGCTGGAATCCTGGGATGCTGCTTTGCTCTGTGTTCATGAGAGAAACGTGCTGTGGAATGTCAGTTTAGCTGTGGAACAAAACACAGAAGCAGGAATTTCTGCAGCTGTATAACTGGGTCCCCTGTGCTTGTACATTTGTGGTGGGAAGCAAAGTTGCTCCATGTAAACACCTTTGTAATTAATATATAAATCTCATGTATTATAATCCTAGTAAAATTGACTGAACTTCCCCAAAGGAGCACACACTACTGATCTGGAGGCAAAATCTGTATTTATTTTTACATGTCAACATCTACTTGTGTTATTTTCTGACCTGTTTTTTGTTTGGCTTTTCAGAGAGTTGTTTGGTCTGGTGATTATTATAGTATGGCTGAGCCTTTGCCGCAGTTCAGCAAAGTAAGTTTTGTTTCCCTTTATTTTTGAAATCCATTCAAATGTTCACCTGCATATAGTTGATTTTGGCTGCTTGTTTTTCTGCTTCATGCCACTGCTTTTGTTTTTTGCTGGTTTATGCAGCCTGAGGTGGCAGGAACTTCTGCTGGCATGTGGTGCCTCTCCAGTACAGGACTCTGCTGAGGTGTCCACAGGAGCTGCTCTGAAGTAGCCAGAGGCTCTCTGCTGGCTCTCCAGCTGCAGCCAGGTGTGTTTCCTATCAGTCTGGTTTGAAGCAGCTCTGGTGCATTTCTTCTCTCTAGGAGCCCTCTGGGTGGAGCTGGCTTGGTGGCTGCAGTCACGGTCGCCCTCTTCCCCTTCGCTTCGTGGCTCTACATTTATCTGAACACAGAAATGCGAGCGTCTTGGCCAACACACTGTAAAACAGTGATTTAGTGGGGTGGGAGAAGGCATAGAACAATGTTGAGAGTATTTACTCTGCCCTTAGTGCCTTTGCTTTTGGTTCTTGATGAAAGGTTAGTCTGACAGGACCAGGAATGTCTGGCTGCTTCCAGCAGCACCATTTGAGATTCTTTAAAAATGCTGAGGGACGCTCAAATCTGAGTGGAGAATTCTTCTGTGGACACTTGCTTAGCTGACTTCTTCACACAGTTCTAATGGTATATTCCAAGATATCCTGCCATCCCTGGATCATCTCCAACCACCTCATCCCTGGGGAAATCTACTGTTCTGTAACATGAGGGAAACATGAACCAAACTCTTTGTTTCAATAAATTACTATTTGCAGCCATAAAACTTCCAGATATCTGCCTGCAGAGTTCACTGAGTCTAACTGAAAACTTGGGCACTCTGCATTTCTGTTCCTACACTCAAATCAAATGTAGAATATATTTGAAGAAATATTTTTGCTATTACCTTTAACTGAAAATTACTGGTTTTACAGAGTAATAAATGCTATTTTTCTAAAGAAAATGCAATGAAAGCATCCGTGTCTCTTATTTTGGGTGCGATGTGTACTCAAGACTGCCACCAGCAGCCCTGGGGGCACTGTCACAGCTCTGCTCTCCCAGAGTTTCTGTTCCTGGAAAGCAGAACCCACACAGCTGGCCAGCATGTTCCGCTGCTACTGGTGGGGGAAGTTGGGTGAGCACACTGGACACATGAGCTGCTGGGAGAGAGCCAGAGCAGGCCCAGATGCAGCACAGCAGCTTCAGATCCTTCCACATCAGGGCTTCCTCCCTCAGTGTTGTGCACACACAGACCCCAGCAGCTAGATCTGCAGCATTATGTGATGTAGCACAGATGGTCTCCACTTTCCTTGGGCTTAGCTTTTTCTGACCATTACTTTAGCCTTTTAAAGCAATGTTAAGACAACTGCATTAGGCTACAGGGTGGCTACATTCTGCCAGACATGAGACATTACTATGGTGAAAAGAAAAAAATTGAAATGGAGCTGGGCAGGTACAAATCTTCATGCTTTAATTCTGACGTTAAAAAGTGTGTGTGGGGGTGACAATAAATAAGGTTTGCATTTTTTTCACAGTAAGAATCTGGTCAGGGTTGGGTGTTTCAAGTCAACGTTCTGCATTCCAGTATATTGATTTCAAACATAGTTACTGGCCTTCTCTATTCTCCAGGAAGAAACTAGGTCTGTTTTCTTACAGAAACAAAATTTCTAAAATTCTGTATCCAAGGGACAAATGTTTGAGTTAAAGCTATAAGGATCAGCCATGCACATCTTCCCACAAGCAAATAAAAAGCTGAATCTCCTGCTGTTTTGTCCACGTACTTCCTGAAGAAGAGCAATTTGTATTTGCTCACCATTTTCAGAAATGCATAACTCTGTTTGAAATCCTGCCCCTTCCCTTTAGTATTATTTTATCTTCATAGACATAGATAGTTCCAAAGGCGTTGCTTTCAGGTGGGGTTTCAATCACCCCCTCCAAAGTCAGATGATGAACTCCATGAGAGTCTACACAATAACCACCGTCGTGCAGGTGCCCCGCAAGAACACAGACCACGCACTGGTGGGAGTGAATGACTGAAAGGGCATCTTTGTAATTCCAGGCCAGGGAAACTCGGTCTGAAGCGTCGGGATGAATGGGCAGGTGACCTGCAGTTGAGAGGGAAAGAAGCAGGGGAGTTACTTTAGGTGTAGCCATCATCACTGGGAAGTTCTGACATCCAACTGTCCACAGAAACTCACCCAGCTGAAATAGGGTTGCTATTCTCCCACGTTACAGGTTGCACATGTACCTCAGTGGAGCTATAAAGCTGCTTTTTTTTTTCCTCAGCTAACATACACTGGCTACGTAACTTTTTTTGCATATTATCCACATATATCCCCCATATCCACCTACCCATAACTACAACTTTTTCTTGGTTTTCATCGGAGAACTTGAGGACTTCATTGAACCAGTCCAGCTGGGCTTGGCTAAATCCTCCATTAAACTCTACAAACTGTGGTTCCTTGAGCCCTGCAAGGAAGAAGAAGATTAGGCACAGCTACAAGCACCTCTCCTGGCTCCCCTATCTGCTTGCCTTGTGTAAGTCTATCTACAATAGACTGTTCACTCTTAGAACCTTGGGGGTTGTTTTGCATCTCTTGGATCAAAACTCCAGCCTCTTTGAACAAAGAGGAGAGAATTATTTCTTAGTGTTTCCAGGGGTTTTGATAATGCTGTACACACAAGATTTCCACTCTCGATTTGCCCTGTGGCATGGGACAGAGTGGGTATCACTCGATGCTCTGCAATAGCAGCTGCACCAACAACTGCCTTTTGTTCTGACACCGTGGGGCACAGAGCACAACAACCCATCCCAAAAGCACCAGAGCAGCACGATGGGTATAGGGAAGCACCTCCTGCACCCGCCCAGAGACCCACTGCCCGGCTCTCAGCTGCCAGCAGGGAGGTGGAGGAAGGTGGCAGAAATGGGGCACATCCCTCAGCCCCCTGGCAACTAGACACCGACCCCGGGAGCTGCCCTATCGCTCTGGGAAGTGGAGCTTTGGCTGCTCGCCCTCCCGGCCCAAGGGCCGAGCCGGGCGTACCTGCGGGGCTGTTGAGGTTGTCATTGGGGTTCTTCTTCCGCAGCAGCCGCAGGGACTCCCGGTACCGGGGGCTGTCGGGCTCCCTGCCCAGGATACTCAGGTCGTAGGCGTCCAGCACGACGACACGGAAGCGAGCGGCCGGGCTGAAGTGATAGGCCTGGCAGTCCCCGGCTGGCGGGCCGGCCGCGGCGCCGGCGGGGCGGCTGTTGAGGCCGCTGCGCTGCAGGCGGGCCCGGCTGAAGTTATAGAACTCGTGGTTGCCCCACGCGTGATGCACTGGCACCGGCAGCCGCCGCAGCGCTGCCAGCACCTGCTCCAGGGCCCCCTCGGCCCGCCCGCCGCGGGCGTTGAGCCCGTCGATGCTGTCCCCCAGCTGCAGCACGAAGGCGAGCGGCGGTCTCTCGGCGGCCCACGCCTCCACCGCGGCCCGCAGCAGGCCCAGGCTCTGCCGATAGTACCGGCGCCGGCAGCCGCTGAAGTCGTAGCCGTCCTCCGCATCCGCGTATTGAATGTCGGCGATGACCCCGAAGCAGCAGCGCGGCACCGCCTCCATGGCCGCCGGGCGGGGGCGGAAGGGGCGGGCGCAGCGAGAGGGCGGGAGGGAGGAAGGAAGGGCGGCACAAGATGGCGGTGGTGCTGGCGCTGTGTGGCGGGCGGGCGGTTCTGGGCGGGCGGCTGCTGGCAGCGCTGCTGAGGGTCCCGGCGGCGCTGCCCGCGTCCCGCTGCCGCCCCGTATCCCGCCTACCACCGGGTAGCGGCCCGCGGGCGGGCGCGCAGCGCAGGGTGAGTGAGGGTGGGGGGGACGGAGCCGCGACCCTCCTGAGCGGGGAACCCGGGGCGGCGGGACGGGCCGCGCTGCTCCGTCACTAACCGGCTTCTCCTCAGCAGCTGGTGTCGTGGCGGTCGCTGGCGGCCACCTTCGTGCTGTGCGGGGGCCTGCTGGCCGCCATGAAGAAGGTGAAGCGGCGGAAGGAGGAGGGTGAGTGCGGCGGGAGCCAGCGGTCCCTTCCCGCCCCGGGGAGGCCGCGCTGGGCGAGGGCCCGGCCGGGGAGCGGTAGGCGTGGGGTGCTTTGTGATCGTGATGCCGCGAAATCCGGGAGAAAAGGAAACCCAGTTGTTAGCCTTTCACAGTTCCTTGTTAAAAGCAGATGCTTTACTATCTCTTGGCTCCTTCTCATCACCAGATCTCACAAGACCTTCCTAACTCCTTTACTTGCTTGTTTTGCCAATTGGGAAGTTTCATTGCTGGCTGTGTGTCAGTTCCACCCCACCCCCCCATTTTGCTGAGGGAGCCAGGCAGGCAGTGTGTGGTTAGTGGGGTCTGCGCTGTCCTCTGCAACTTAATTTCTGAAGCTGAAGAATAAACTCCTACACCTATTGTTGCACCTTGACTTGTGAGCATCAGCTGCTTGCAGGCATCAGCTTGTAGGTACCAGTCAGAGCGCACATTTCCTGTTCTGATGTGTTTTTTCTGGTCAAATATATTTTACCTGCCTCAACCTCGCCTCACACTTCACTCAGTGCCGTGTTGTGCCTGTGTGTATATAACTGCCACAGAAAAATTTCCAAAACTCAGAAAAACCTTCCAAGGCTAAGCAGTTTAAAGTTCTTAGACATTCTTTTGCTGTCAGGATGGTGGTGTTTGGTCATGCACACCACTGCTAGTCGCTGCAGCAGCACGTGGGGACAGGGTTTCCCTTGTATGCTTTTCCATGTCCTGCAGAAACTGCCCATGCCTTTCATTTTTGTGTGCTTAATGTGGAAAATCAGAGATGTTACAGCTTTTAAGATATGTTCAGTTTGCAAGGGATGCTAATTTTCTGGTTTCACACCATGCCAGGTACCTGCTTTTCTCTTTTTTCTTTTTTCAAATAAAAGTACAGTCAGATCACAATGAAAGAGATTATTGTCACAGAATCATAGAATAGTTTGGGTTGGAAGGGACCTTAAAAATCATCTAGTTCCAATGCCCCTGCTGTGGGGGGGACACCTCCCACTAGACCTGGTTGCTCAAGGCCCCATCCAGCCTGGCCTTAAACACCTCCAGGGATGGAGCATCCACAGCTTTCCTGGGCAACCTGGGCCAGTGTCTCACCACCCTTAGAGTGAACAATTTCTTCCTTACATCTAGACTAACTCTCCCCTTCTCCAGTTTGAACCCATTACTGCTCGTCTGATCGCTACAAGCCCTAGGTCCCTCCCCAGCTTTCTTGTAAGTCTTTGTTTTGAAGGTGTTTAGTGATACTTTTGATTTTGCCCCAAATTGAGTGCTTTTTGGAAGTCCTGTCCACATTGGGCTTCTGCACAATGAGTGTTGGTAGATCTTGGTGTTTCAGTGCCCTGGGCCTTGGCTTTGCAGGGTTTCCTGACCCTCAACTGCTTCTGAGGCTCACCTAGGAAGTGTGGACTGGGGCATGGATGAGTTTGATCCCCTCTTGTCTCTTGTAGAGCTGGAGAAGGAACGAAACCGAGGCATTGGGAAACCACTGCTTGGAGGGCCCTTCTCACTCGTCAACCATGAGGGACAGCCCAAGAGCAGCCAGGACTACATCGGCCAGTGGGTGCTGATCTACTTTGGCTTCACACACTGCCCTGACATCTGTCCTGATGAGCTGGAGAAAATGATTGAAGTGGTAGATGAAATTGGTATGGGGATTTGGTCCTTTTTGTGGGGAGTCCAGCTTTATTGTAGTGAAATACCTCAAATGGTAATAACTGATGGTGTTTTAAAAGAGAGGTGTTGATGACTACTCAGTAGCTGCATTAATTGCTAAGTGGTACATACCAATCTGTCTGGCATTGGGATCTGATGTTTAGAGCATGACAGCACGGAGCTTTCCACAGCTGGGCATTTCTTGGAGATAGAACATGATGGCAGCAGGTTGTGAGGAATTGTGCCATTACATTGTGGTTTTGCCAGGAAGTGGCTGTGGGATGTGTTAAGGTTTTTTCCCCTCTATTCATTTTAAGAACAAATCTCTGTAGATGTCTTCCAAGGGTGGTGATGCTGTGGACTGGAGGCTGGGGGAATGCTGTGTGACAGAGGTGGCTTTCTTAGGCTGAAGAGTTATGGAGCAGGGATGATAGTAACGAAGCAAGTGGGAGAACAGACTAAAGCAAAGAAAATATAGTGAAGGCTATGGCTGCAACATGAGGGAAAGGCCCAAATTGTGTCTTGCCCGGTCCTCCTGCCCCACCATCCATGGTGTGCTTTTGTTGTATCTACTGTTGTGCATCACACTGTGGCTTTTTTTGTCCCCTCCCCTGAGCAGGGCAGGGTCTCCCCCTGAGGGGCTGGGAGTATCACTGCACCCAGCACAAGCACCCAGCACATTGTATTTCATGGCATCTGCTTCATTCACAAATTACATCAACTAAGCTGCAAAAAATGCCCTTTTTTGTTGCTTAGGGTGGGCTTGGGTTGGTATTATGGTAGCTTGGCTGTGAGCTTGTTTGAAGGGAGGTGAGAAACGATTTTCAGTTTTCTAAGAATAATACTAATTGCTAATGCCACAGATAAAATTCCATCTCTGCCTAATCTGACTCCACTCTTCATCACCATTGATCCTGAGAGGGATAATGAAGAAGCCATCGCCAGATACGTTAAAGGTATTACTGTTTTTTTCTTGACATCTCATAGCGCATAATATAGAGCATGGAAAAGGAGGCTCTTGATGGGATTCCTTTCCCTAAAATGTCTAAGTGTCTTTTTCCTATCTAGAATTTTCTCCAAAGCTGATTGGATTGACTGGTACCAAGGCACAGATTGACCAAGTGGCCAAAGCTTATCGTGTGTACTACAGCGAAGGTCCCAAAGATGAAGACAGTGATTACATAGTAAGTAGATGTGGGGCCTTTGCCTCCTGAAAGACTTTGGAAATGAGCAGCACATAGATCTTCAAATCAGAAAGCCCAGGAAGCCAACTGGATCCTGGGCTGCATCAGAAGAACTATGGCCGGCAGGCTGGGGGAGGTGATTCTGCCCCTCTACTCCGCTCTGGTGAGACCCAGCCCTGGAGCACTGCATCCACCTCTGGAACTCCCAACACAAGAAGGACATAGACCTGTTGGAGTGGGTCCAGAGGAGGGATACAAAGGTGATCAGAAGTTGGGACACCTCTCCTATGAGGACAGGCTGAGAGAGTTGGGGTTGTTCAGCCTGAAGAAGAGAAGGCTCGGGGGAGACCTTATTGCAGCCTTTCAGTTTCTGAAGGGGGCTACAAGAAAGCTGGGAAGGGACATTTTACAAAGGCCTGTAGTGATAGGACAAGGGACAGTGGTTTTAAACTGGAAGAGGGGAAATTTAGGTTGGAAATGAGAAAATTCTTCACTCTGAGGGTGGTGAGACACTGGCCCAGGTTGCCCAGGGGGACTGTGGATGCTCCATCCCTGGAGGTGTTCAAGGCCAGGCTGGATGGGGCTTTGAGCAACCTGGTCTAGTTGTTGGTGTCCCTGTCATGGCAGGGGGGTTGGAACTAGATGATCTTTGAGGTCCCTTCCAACCTAAACCATTCTGTGATTCTATGAAGCTTTTGCAATCTGTGCTGAAGTCCTACGTGACAGAGCCCTGTTACATCATTGTGTTAAGATGTGTTTTGGAGGTCTTGATCAGAGTCAAGGTGCTCTCTTACGAGCTCAGAACCTCATTGAAACATGTTCTAATATGTACAGCCCAGGCCCATGTGCATGTGAGCTGGCAAGCCTGGTGGGAGTTTGAACTTTTCTGTCATGTAATGTTTTGGTCTGGCTGTTCTCCTGTGTGCTCCAAAGTGAAAATGGAACTGGGAAGTTAAGGCAATAGGAAGGGGGAGAAATGTGAGCAGTTAACAAGTCATTCCCTGCCAGGTGAACACCAAGGAGCATAGTCTTCCTGGCAAGAGATTTGAGTGGTGCAAAGTCTGCCCATAGATACTGTTTGAGTCTTTCTCCTGTGTCCAGTGACCTGGAAGAGAGGGTGTGATAATGCTAAATTAAGTAGGAATAAAATACTCGGGCTCATAGTGTGAAGGGGGAAACTGAGGTTTAAGTGAGACTGAACTGGGAAGTCAAAATCTTTCCTTCTGGAAGTGAATGGGACTGGTTAGAGGGCTCAGAGCTGCTGCCAGGGCCTTCCTGACTTGCCACATCTGAGCAGACTGGAAAAGTAAAGTAGGTACAAGTGGTAGGACAAGTGAGGATACACATTGTATGATCTTTGCTTTTTTCTTCATCCCAAGAACTAAGGGCACCAGAGGAAACTAAAAACGGGTTCAAAAGGAAAGATGATGGTTGGTGTTGCAATGGGCATGTGAGAAGAGGAATCCTTTGCTGCAGATGAAAATGCTGGAGGCTTATGGGAGTCCACAGGGAGCATTATTTTTGGTCTTTGGAAAAAACAATCTGCTGAGGGCTATGAAATGCACAGTGATCTTGCCTGGTTCAGGAATCCTGTGAGCTAGAAATGTTTGGAAACTGGGAGGTGATAGAGGAAGACAGCATGGTCTAGGTATTGGTTTTGTGCTCTTCTTTAAAGCAGCCATTGCTGGCCACTGGTTTGAGGTAGGGTGCAGAGGTAGCTTGATTTTGGTCTAATCCAGTATTGTCTATTCCTCTGTTTTTTAAAACCACCTGACTGCTGCAAATACATTAGCCCCATGGACAGAAAGATGGGTGGGACAAAAAAGTGATGCATGGAAAGGAACAGCAAGAGCAGTATATGGGCTCAGTAGAGGAAGATGGAGTCAGTGGGGGTGAGCAGTGCTCCACAATGCTGGAAGGGCCCTGAGCTGGGACGTCAAGAACTTGGCCTCACTTAAAGGGGCAACTCCATAGCTGCAGAACTCTATGTCTAGGATACTGTGTTTGAGTGGGGGAGAGAAGCTTGCTGGAGATTCAACACCAGTTTAAATCGATCTAGCATCGGAAGTCAATCTAAAGATAGTGTTTAAAATGGGGTTTGTAAAAGGGGCTGGTGGAAATGCAAAAATTGGTTATAGGAGAGGAGTGGGAAAGGATGTGTGCTCAGGAGAGGGAAAGGACAGTGGAGTCTGACACTTCATGAGGGAACTGAAGTTGAGGAGAGGTGATGAAGAGAGGCCAGAAAAGCTGAAGAAGAGCTGCTCCTTATGAAGTAAACCAGATGTGGATTCTAGGAAACCACACCTGGATTCTGTCATGGCTGCAAGGGGAGAGTACAGGGGTTCAGACAAGGAAAATAACTCTGTAGAGGACAGCAGCTTCAGGGGAGGCTGGAGGGTGAAACTGAGCTGGAGATTGTGCCTACAGATGTAATGAAGTAGGAGAAGGGATTCAGGATCCAGGGAGAATACCTGGTCTGTGCTAGGCTTGGGAGACTGGGAGAAGGGAAGAGCAGTGAGGCAGAGAGGCCAGTGAACTGGGAGCGGGAGGGATGGGAGCCCGGAGGTGGTGCCATGCAGGAAGAGTGTATCTGCATCTCTTGAGGATTGTAATGGCCTCAAGTTACATCAGAGGAGGTTCAGATTGGACATTAGGAAGAAGTTCTTTCCTGCAAGAGTGGTCAGGCACTGGAACAGGCTGCCCAGGGAGGGGGTGGAGTCACCACCCCTGGAGGGGTTCAACAAATGAGTAGATGTGGTACTTGGAGACATGGTCTAGGGGCCAGGGAGATGTTGGGCTGAAGGTTGGACTTGATGATCCTAGAGGTCTTTTCCAATCTCAATGACTCTATGGTTTGTCATAGGCTCTGGGTTGGAGAAGCCCTGAGCTCTGTGTGTTCAGGGCAGGGAGGCCAAAGGACACAGGGCTCTGGAACAAAACGGGAAGAGGATAGCAGCAACAGCAGCCCTGGGAGGGAGCTGGGGGCTGGTTTTGTGCCTGCCTGAGACTTATCCAGGTCATGACAACTCCATCATTTCATCCAGGAAGGGTTTTTTCCCTTGTTATGTCTCACATGGAGCTCTCATGCCAGTTGTTGGTTAAGGCTGATGCTTGTGCAGAGCAGGTTGTTTCCTCAGCAGGCTGCTGGGATGTGGGAAGGAGGAAGAGGCCCATGACAGCCAATTAAATTTTGCTGCTTTTTTTCACCTGGAAAGACCATTGAGGTGAACATTTAGAAATTACAATTTCTAAACATCTGTTTGAGTTTTTTCAGGTATTACTTGAATATTACTCATTCCTGTTTAATAATCTCAATTTTAGCATTCTGAACACTAAACTATCCAGTTTCATTGTTCAGTTCTGTGGTTTACAAGGTTCAGTGCAGGGTCCAGGCACAGCTTGGAAACCAGTGCTCTTCAGCCTGCAAACTGCCCTCCCACCTGACTGTCTTTCATCTTCATAGGCTGGGGAGTTAAGGTTCTCTGAGCAGGCTGTGTGATTTTAATTTTTATTTTTTCCTAGTTTCCAGTTGAAGGATCCAAATTATGATTTGAATTCCTTAAAAAAATTGTCTCCTACAACTTGATTTTGTGATCTTCCCTTGAAAGTTTGAAACTAGAGTAAAATACTTGAATTAAACCTGCTTCTGTAAAACTTTGGGAACCCTTGCCAATATCACACACTAAAAGGATGCATTAAACTTAATGGTATTTCTGTTGCTGAGAGAATGTTTCTCAAAATTTTAACGTGATTTCTCTAATTTGAAACAGAGTTGTACTCTCGGTGCACAAATGCATTACAGCTCTGTTTTCTCCAGAGGCAGTGAGATGATGTTGTCACAAGCAATCACAGATTCACGGCCTCCATTTCAGTATTTTGTGTCTTTGCTCATAAAGATGTTGTCAAAGTTTCAGGCAGTACGTGCAGGGGCATTTGAAATAAATTTACAGTGGAGTTAATTTTTATATAAATCAAATTGTAAAGCCTTGAATGTTCAAGTAGTTGCTACTTTTAACAGCTTTGCAGGTTATTTCAGTGTGGACAGTAGAGGGAGCCCCCTTCCAGCAGACATTCCCCTCTGCCAGCTCCTCTGTCTGCTCCTCCTGTATCCCAGGGATGCTCTTGGTCCCATTGCTTGCACTGACAGTGAACTCTGTTTAATGAAATACCTCAGTGTGTGTTGGATTGACATCATATTAGCAGCAGGAGCTTGGATACCTAGTGGGGGTCATGGAGCACCATGAGACATAGAGGGAAACTGGGAAAAGCGAGGAGGAGAGACCATTAGCCCACAGGTTTGCCCTGGCCTTGTCTGTGCTGCAGGGAGGGTGCCAGCAGCTGAGGGAAGACTTCTCTGCTTTGAGTATTCCTTCATGCATTCTAGTGTTCTCTGATTATTTTTTTGGGTAAAACAAGAGGTCATGCTGAGGTTTTCCTTGTCTTTAGCTTCTTGGTGAGTTTTGTCAGGCAGCTTCACCAAGAGCTGAACGGACACTTGCTGCTGAGTGAGAGGTATGAGGATGTTCCAGTATCCAAAGGGTGGCTACCAAGAAGATGGAGACTCCCTTTTTTTAAGGATTCATGTGATAGAAAAGACCAGGGGTGATAGGTACAAATTACTCCTGGGGAGATTTCACTTGGAGACAAGAGGAAAATTTTTCACGATAGGAACAATCTCCCCTGGGAAGTGGTGGGGTTCCCAGTACTGGACACTTGTAAGGTTCAGCTGGACAGGAGCTGGGCCAGCTTGACTAGACCAGGCTTTTGCCAGGGAAGGTTGGACCAGGTGATCCTTGAGGTCCTGTCCAACCTGGTATTCTATGATTCTATGACCTTTTTTTACTAAGCCATGATGTGCTCTCTTGCAGGTGGATCACACAATAATAATGTACCTCCTCGGGCCAGATGGTGACTTCGTGGACTATTATGGCCAGAACAAGAAGAGCACTGAGATTTCTGCTTCTATTGCTGCACACATGAGAAAATACAGATCCTAAAACACGAAGTCTTCAAAGATTGATGTGAACATCACCTGTAGGTGTGGCTGTAACTGGGCATTTGAGTTAGAGCAGAAGTGTACACGTGTAACATCTTGTCACCACATGCCTTCTTTCTTCCAGATAAGAAGGGCAATCATACTTCTGCAAAACACATTATCAGACAGCTCTGTAGAGCCTTCCTCGTGGATATTATCTGCAGCAAGAGCAAGGCTGCAGAATGAAATTTGGACTGATCTGAAGCATTGTTGGGAGCAAAAAATGGCATCTGCTTTTCACTTGGGAAGAACGTCTGTGTGACTGGTAAAATTCCTTGGAATCTCTTGGCAGGACATTACTGAAGGACGGTCGCTGCAGGAGGAGCTTTACTTGAAGAAAAGCCATGTGGACCATGGCCTTCTCAGAGGACCCTACCCTGTTTCCTTTGCACTGTTTTGCCTTCTGAGAAAGGCAGTTACAATATTATAGGCAGGAGAGTTCCCATTATAAGCCTTAAGAGTACTTCTTTATCAGAGTGAGATGATGAAGAGCACTGAAAGCATCAGCAGCTTCCACATGTGAGACCAGCCCTATGGTGTGCCTGATCTCATCTGCAGCTGAGTGCAGAAATGAAATGGGTTTTTTCTTGGTGATTTTTCCAGGTGAATGCTGTTAGCTTACAAGGAAATAAGTAATGGATTGCAAATTGATTTTTCTTTTGGTCTAGATGATTTTATGCCTCATCATCCTGATTGTGAGTAGTGAGGTGGGGAGGATGATGACGGTCTGTGTCCATGCACAGGGCTGTCAATTGGGTAAATTTTATGCAGCATTTGAAAATAAAGATTGCTTTGTATAAGCAATATTTATTTTTTTTTCCTCAGATTTGAGTAGAATATCACCCAAACTTTGTATACTGGTCAAGTTTCATGTTCTTGCTCTGTTTAGAAAGCAGTGTTCATGTGTAGGAGTGCCAGCCATAAACTGAACGTGCTTTTTTAAAGTGGCTGAACTCCAGAGAATAGCCCACAGGAGAAAAACCAGAGAAGTTCTTGGTGGAAGTCCTGGAGCGTTTCAAACTGAACACAAATGTTCCTATTGGTAACACTGGTGTTCTTCTGAGTGTGGGGTGGGAATAGAATGTTCCTGTCCCAGGACAGGTGCAATGTCTATGATAAATTTCCCCAAATTCTGAAAAACTGTAAATCTTGCCTGTTCCAGATCAGTGATAGCACATGATAAGGTAGGGGAGGTCCACATCAGCCGCCCTAGGCTCTGGTGACCTCCTGAGGGTATTAGGAAGGTTGCTGGAATAGGGTATGTTCAACAAGGTCAGGTGCAAAGTCCTGCACCTGGGTTGGGGAAATCCCAAGCACAACTACAGCTGGGCAATGAATGGATTGAGAGTAGCCCTGAGGAGGAAGACATGGGGGTGCTGGTTGATGAGCCAGCAATGTGCCAGTGCAGCCCAGAAACCACCCGTGTCCTGGGCTGCCACAAAAGAAGCGTGGAGAGCAGGTCAAGGGAGATGATTCTCCCTCTCTACTCCACTCTCATGAGACCCCACCTGGAGTCACTGCATCCAGCTCTGGACCCCCCAGCACAAGAAGGACATGGACCTGTTGGAGCATGTCCAAAGAAGGATTACAAAGGTGATCAGAGGCTGGAACTCCTCTCCTATGAAGACAGGCTGAGAAAGTTGGGTTTGTTCATGCTGGAGAAGAGAAGGTTCTGAGGACACCTCATTGTGGCCTTCCAGTATCTGAAGGGGGCCTACAAAAAAGCTGAGGAGGGGCTTTTTAGAAGGGCTTGTAGGGATAGGACGAGGGGTGATGGTTTCAATCTGGAAGAGGGGAGATTTAGATTGAAAATTAGGAGGAATTCTTTACTCTGAGTGTGGTGGGACATTGGCCCAGGTTGCCCAGGGGGGTTGTGGATGCTCCGTCCCTGGAGGTGTTCAAGGCCAGGTTGGATGGAGCCTTGAGCAACCTGGTCTAGTGGGAGGTGTCCCTGTCCAGGGCAGGGAGTTGGAGCTAGATGATCTTTGAGGTGCCTTCCAACCCAAACCATTCTATGATTCTGTGTTTCATCAGGAGGTTAGTGACAAGTACCTTACTCTACATAGAGCACAATCTGTATAAAACTAGTGTTGTATGAGCAATGGTAAGTAAAAATAAAACAAATTAGCTAGAGCCACCTGCTCAGAAGAAAAAAAAAGGTATTACAGCTAAGCCGAGTTGAAAGGAAGCAGAGACCAGCAGAGATTTGGAGGAGGCAGGAGTGCCAGGGCCCTGTCCCCAGCTCGGTGCCAAGCCCGTGGCTGCCGCGCGTCAGGGATCACCCCCTCAGCCTTTATTTCCCTGAAGCGAATTTGCAGCTGACTCCCACCAGAGACAAATGTAAGATTTCTGTCTTCCCCCAAACGTTTTGGCAGAAATGTCATGTCCTTTACCTTGTTTTTCTGTACTCTGAGAGGCAGAGGCAGCTGGTGCGGGAAGCTGGGGCAAATGGGGGCCTGTGGCAAGGGCATGGAGAGGTCTAGGGTGGAAGGACTGGCCTGTGGGCCACGTCTTGGCGCTGGAACCTTCCCTACTGGGAGCAGCTGGTGTCCTGCTTCTCAAGCCAGCCCTGACTGTTTCTCTTCCCTTGGCCTTTCCCAGGAGGGAAACTCTGGAAGTGAGGAGTTTGGTTGGTATGAACAAATGAAAATCTGTTGTTTTGGCAGCTGTTTGGCTTTCACTGCCTCAGTGGCAGCAGGGAGCACAGCTCTGTCCCACCATCCTCAGGGGACCAGGGGCTGTGCTGAGCCCTCCCCAGGAGGAGGCAGAGCTGCCCAAGGGGTGGGTGTAGTGAGGGAAAGGGAATGTGCTGGGGGGGCTCAGAGAGCCTCTGTCAGAGTGTGTCCAGTGTTCCTTCAGTATTGCAACTGGAGCAAGCTCCCCTGTGCTCATTGCACCCAAGAGCCCAGTGTCCTGGAGGCCGGCACACAGCGAGGGAGCTCCATTTGGGTGGGAGGTGTTGGTGATGGGTTGACTCCTTGCTGGTGGCTGGGCGCTGGATGGGCTGGGTGTGCCTGGCTCCACGGGAAGGTCTCCCCTGTGGAAACCTCACTGGACTACAGGCTTCACTTAGGAGATAAATTTGTCGGCCTCTAGCCCTGTGAAGGTGAACCTGTGTCCAGGGGACCTGGGCACTCCACAGACAGATGGATGATGGGAGTACAAGGTGGGCAGAACATTGCTGTGTGTGCCCTCCCCACACCCAGCCCCAGGCTGCTTGTCCTCTGAGATACTGGCAGAAAATAGCATCTCTTCAGAGCTGGTGGCATCTCCAATACCCACTGCAGCGCTGGTGCCGTCCTCGCTGGGGACGAGTAACAGGATGTCTGAGGAATGAGGGGTGGCTCCATTTGCCTGTCCAAGGAAGGAAACATCCCTCCTGAGCTGTGCCCGTGGAGAGGCCGAACTAATGAGTGATACTTAAGCCTCGCGGGTGAAACTGGTTTAGGGATGTTCTCACCACCAGCATGAGCAGAGCCTGGGACTGAAGAGGTACAGAGACCATGGCTTTAAATGCAGAAGCACTTAGATGTGAAGCCTGAGGCTGTGCTTGAAGTCCAGATCATGGAATAACTTAGATGAAAAGGAACCTCAGGAGGCCTGCAGTCCAACCTCCTGCTCAAAGCAGAGGCAGCTGTGGGGTCAGACCAGGCTGCTCAAGGTTTTAAACAGCTAGGGTTTGAAAATCTCCAAGGATAGAGGCTGCACAACCTCCCTAGATGGGTAAAAAATGTTTCCCACTAGAGCAAATCTTTCTCTTTATACCTAGTCTGAACTTCTCACTTCAACAAGCATTTTAACTCATGTTCTTTCACCATACACTAGGTTGAAAAGCTTGATTCCATCTTCTTGATAACCTCATAAGGGTTGGAAGGCTGCTGTTAGGTCCTCCTGAAGCCTTCTTCCCAGGCCCTGTTCCCTCAGTCTTATGTGCGGTGACCATCTTGACCTCAGATTCTTCTCCCCAAACTGCCCCCTGACCAGTCAGTTCCCAGCATGTATTTTTGCAAGGAAGTTTTCCTTACCAAGTCCAGGACTCTGTATTAGTCCTCATTGAATGTGGTAGAGGTTCCTGTCCGCCCATCTCTCCAGCCTGTCTGGGTCCCTCTGGATGGCAGGTCTGACCTAGAGGGTGTCAGCTGCTCCTCCAACTATGTTGCCATGTGCAAACTTGATAAGTTTGGTCATTGATAACGATGTTAAAGTGGAAGACTCCCAGGACTGACCCATGCAAGTGACCCATTGACAACTGTCCTCTGAGCCTTGCTGTCCAGCCAGGTTCTTTACCTATCTAGCTGCCCACCCATCCGGATGATAAACCCCAAGCTAGGACACGAGAATATTGTGGCAGATTGTTTTGGGAGCTGAGGTTGAACAGCATCCCCTGATCTGCCCATGTCCACAGATCTGGTCATTATAAAAGGCAGTCGGGAAGCTAGAAGAGTTTTTCTCCCTCTTCATTGAAACTTTTTCTTCTGTGCTTAATAACGAAACCTATCAGGAAAGCAACCCCTTATCTTGGCTGGTGCCTCCTGAGGGAGTGCGGGAGCCAGGCTGGGCACCAGTCCACAGTCATCAGGGCAAAATCCAAATCAGGTTTTATTTTTCTATACTCTGTCACATGTGTTCTGCCAGTGTGAAAATAGAGTGTGCCTGCCATGATAGCCAAAAGGGCTCAGCCCAAATCCAGTTTTGATCTTAAGGAGAATTGACCTGGATCAAATGGCCTGTGACACGGGAATTTATCTGCTCCCCAGCTCTGGAGCCACGTGTGCTGCAGCTGACGAGCTGTGCCCAGAGCCCCGTGTGGCACAGAGGACATGGCTCCCTGGCCTGCTCCAGCTAGGGCCTGGTCCTCAGTGTTCATTCTGAAGGAGCTTGTTTTGACCAGGAGCTGCTGAGCAGCTCTGCTCTCCATCTGCATCGAGCTTGAGCTGTGCCCCAGCGTGGACCCAGGTGCTCTGGGGGGGAATCTCCTGCTTCGGCCTGTGTCTTGTGCTGTGGTGGTGAGGACTACCTGGGCCAGAGATGTTCACACAGAGCTCTGGCTGCGGTCCCGTGGTGTATCTGAATGATGGTAGTGTCTTCAAACACTTATGACTGTCCCCAACCAGAGCAGCCTGCTGTACCCTGGAGGGACCGTCCAGGACAATTCCAGGGTGGGTATTTCCCACAGTGCTGGATTTACCTGCTGCCTCCAACAAACGCTCCATCTGATGGAGTAACTCACACGAGGGAGGAAAAATAGATGTTTCGGCTGTCTAGAAACAAGGTACAATGCTTGGTAGGCTTCAGATCCACAGACATCGATCATCTTCCTTGACCATTAATATTCACAAATGCTCCCCGATGATGCCAGCTGGGCCTCTGTGCTTCCAGGGGTTGATGAGTCTCTTGGCTAGGAGCTCGCTGGCCTGGGGCCTGTGGGGTGCTCCTGGGTTGCTGGCTGGGCAGTCACCAGCCATGTTCCACTCAGCAGAGTTGTACTGACACCTTCTTTGAGACAAAGACAACCTCAGGAGCACTCCCAAGTCACTCCAAAGCATGACCCAGCCAGCTTGACTCAGGGACGAGCTGTGATGGCCGTGAGAGAGGGCAGGGAAGAGGGTGGCAGAGCTCAGACAGCTCTTCTGTGCGTGTTGCAGTGGCTCCTTGGTTGGAAGCTGCCCTTTGTGTATCAGGTCCCTCTTCCTGGGTGTTTTGGGTACAGGGAGGGAGCAGGGATGTTGCTGCAGGCACAGACTAGAGCAGATTGTGCAGAGGGCACCAAAAACTGCTAGCATGAGGCCAAGGGATGGGATGGGCTTGGGACAACAGTGGGGTCCACGGAAGACAGAGGTGTTCACCCAAGCTGACATCTGACCGTGTGGCTATATGTGGTTTGAGATACTGTAGCTCTTTTCTCCAGTAATTTTGCAGATATCTACTTTTTCTGAGCCTTTTCTCACTTCTTCAGACTTGCGTGGTCCAAGCAGTGACCCCACATTGTGAAGATGTGCTCCCATCAGCCCATAGCCCGGACTGTAGGATGAATGAGGGGTGCCGTGTTCTTTGGTTGAACTACAGGATGAAGCTGAAGGCTGAGCATTGAGCTGGACTCTTCACCACCTAGTTGAAAATCTGTGTCTATCTTCAGCCAGGTACAGTGAGTGATGCACGAACTGCTGAGGGGTCAAGCAGGGATATGAGCAGCCCACCATGATGCACTGAGGTTGCAGCAAAGACTTTCCAGTCCCTGCTGCTGGCACAGGGTGCTCACCTGAAGACCCAGGAGCTGTGGCTCCAGGACAGTGTGTGCTGGGGCTGCTCAGCAGCCTCACAGCTCTGGGGCAATACTTGGTGTGTACTTATTGAAGCAGATATTCTGGGCTGCGCTGTGGGGGAAACAGCCACAGTTCTTGCTGTTAGACACGAACTGGTAAGTGGACCAGGTTTACTGGACTGCTCTTAGGTTTGGTGGCCTAAAAAGAAGAGTGGGAGGCTGTTTTCTGCCTAGAAGAGATTTTAAAAGCTTTGGTTTGGTTCAAACAGAAAATAATTTTCTTAAGGCAGGCTATGCTGTATCTCACCCTTGACTCGTAGCAGCTCTACATGTTCCTGGAGCATAAGGATCAGTGCTGGGGAGACCTGGGCAGGAATGGTTGCATCTGTCTCTGTGCAGGAGCCAGCTCATTCCATGTTTTAAGCTGTCTATTACTAGTTTAATAAAGTAGGTTCCTTCAGCATGCCAGGGAACTTACTCATCTGCAGCTTACAAAACCTCCTTGTTCTCCCAAAATTCTTTGTGCAAAAATAGACACCAGCCAGTAAATCCACCTTTAATTTAGGGGGTATATTGAGCCGTGGGTGCCCTTATCTGAGTGAAGGGCAGCGATAAAAGATCCCTGGCAACACGAGGACTAGAGAGCCTTGCAAGGCAATGTGGCTTGCTGGGATAGCACTCTTGTGACCTTCACCTCAGGACAGCTCTGTGTCTGCAAGGGATGTTGGCAGCATGGAGCAGCAGATAGAACTGCAGCTGCTGTTCCCCAGGGCTGTTTGCAAGTAGATGTGCACCTACAGAAGGTTTCGGTGGTAAAGGAAGATGTTCCACTGGTTGTAGAAAGGCTTCATAGCCCCATGCCTGCTGGGGCAGTGGCAGTGATGGATCCTGAGTCCATGTGTTGAATATGGGCTCATGGAAAGGTAAGACCCACAGATCTCTCCCTTTGAACTGCACCATTTCTGAACTTACTTTATTTATACTTTTAGTGTATTTTGTTCACATTTGTAAAGATGTCTGTTAAAGGGGGCCATTGCCCTGAACATGGGTGTGCTGCTAAACCCTCTCTCCCAGACCACAGGCACCCAAACTGAGATTTGGTGGATCATCATGACCTGGGTTCACAGCAGCAAACCCAAGGTTTGTGCTTTTCTTGTTTAGAATCACAGAATCGTTTAGGTTGGAAAAGACTTTCCAGATCACCAAGCCCAACCATTAACCTAACTCTACCAAGTCCACTGCTAACCCATGTCCCTAAGCACCACATCTATATGACTTTTAAACACATCCAGGGATTCAACCACTTCCCTGGGCAGCCTGTTCCAGGGCTTGACGACCCTTTCAGTGAAGACATTTTTCCTTATGTCCAATCTAAACCTCTCCTGGCACAACTTGAGACCCTTTGCCTCTTGTTCTGTCACTTGTTCCTTGGGAGAAGAGCCTGACCCCACCTGGCCCCAACCTCCTTTCAGGGAGTTGTGCAGAGCCAGAAGGTCTCCCCTGAGCCCCTTTTCTCCAGACAACCCCAGGTCCCTCAGCTGCTCCTCACCGAACTTGTGCTCTAGACCCTTCTCCAGCTTTGTTGCCCTTCTCTGGACGTGCTCCAGCCCCTCTATGTCCTTCTTGGAGTGAGGGACCCAAAACTGAACACAGTACTCAAAGTGTAGCCATGAGCACCAAGTACAGGGGGGCAATCACTTCCCTAGTCCTGCTGACCACTCTGTTGCTGATGTAAGCCAGTGCTTGCACCGCTCAACCCCAGCACATGCAGCTTTGGGTTTTCCTGAGAGCTGGCAGGATCCTCCACAAGTGCAGAGGTGGCACTTGTGTGTGACCCGTCACAAGCAATGACTTTGTTGGTAGGAGTCTAATCCTGCATGATCCTGGGGTTTAGGCAAAACAGTTGAGATGTCCTCCAGCCCTGGGAGTGCCATAAGAAGTCTCTCTCTACAGGAATAGGACCAAAAACCAGACATTATTCTGGGAGCAAGGTGTCCACCAGCTGAGCCTTGGAGCCTCCAGGATGTGGCCAGGTTTCCTTCTGCTGCCTCTGCCTCTGACATTGAGGTTTAACATGTATCTCCTCTTCTTCTGGGAAGGTGAGAGTCATCATCTGAAAATCCCTAGGCTAAGAAAAGGTTTGATTTCAGGTCTCCTCTTTCCTGGCTGCTGGTCCTGCTGGGAATGACCAGAGCTAGCCCAGTCAGAGGGGTTGAGCTCTGCTCAAGCCCCCCAAAGGCAGCAGCCAAAAGGACTGATGCTGAAGGATCAGGTGCTCAGTGTCGTTGCTCAGCTTGGGCTGAGCAGATCCCCTTATTTTATCAGTTTGTGAATTACCCTCTAAGATGCTTAATGATACCTGTGCAGCACAAGGAGCTTCATGTCAAGCCCTCCACCTATGGATTGCACCCTGGAGCTGAGACCCAGACGTTCACAGCCTGCTTTGAATCTGGCCCAGCCTCTTTCTGTGAGAGGAGGCAAATCATGTGTGATCTCTGAAGAGTGGGAGGGTGAAGCACAGAGTATTTATGAAGCTGTTGCTCTGGAAAACTCCAGGCACACAGAATAAAAGCAGTAATCTTTCTTCAGCTTCCTGACATTTTGGTATGTCCTAGGTTGGGTTGAAAGACCTGCAGCATCCCACTCAGTCAACACCCATTGTCAGTTATAGAAACAGATTGAAGTTTCAGGTCTATCATAGCACTTGCTGATTCTCATTTGCATGAAGTTCTGTCATCCCTGTTCATACAGCTTGTCAAATGTTCAAATGCTCCAAAGAATGGATGAGTCTAAACACAGACAGGTTTGTACACTTTTTTTCTAGAGCCAGAAAAACCTCATGCATGTCCTTAAAAAAAAAGTATAAAGCCCAGAATTCTAGATGTGCAGATTCATCTGCACTCCCTGAGTCTCTTGGCTTTCCTGCTCTGCAGTGTAACAGGCACAGTTTTATATCCCAGCCCTTGCTCCAGGCCACCTTCCAATAGGATTTTACAGCAACAATTACCTTGAGAAATGTTCTCATATAACGATGGAGAACTTCTAGAAATGAGTGTGACTGTCATGATGAGAAGTGGGGCCTTTCCAAGGAGCTGGCACGGAGCAACGATGGCTTCTGTAGCCAGTTGTCAGAATTATTTAGAGATCTGAAAGTGATTCATGTATGGATTTTTCAGCTGCTAATGCTTGCTGGGCTGAGGAGAACCTGTAGTTGTGGATATGTAGAGCATTGGGGATGATGTCTGCTTGCTCATGGACACCGCGTGTTCAGTGTGTTCTCCATGCAGTGCTCAGCAGGTGCCTGGGGCTGGTGGCAGCAGGGGCTCATCACTCATTGTTTCCCTGCTCTCCGCTCCAAGCTGGGCACCTAAACCAGCCGAAGATGGGGAGAGTGGCTCTGGCTCCTGCCTGTGCTCTTTGCCCCGATCCTACAGCTGGGTGTGGGCAGTGGGTCCAGCCCCATTGCTTTTGGGCATGCCTGGGATCCGAAGAGGCCCTGTCTGAGTCACCCTGACAATCCAGGACAAAGCCCCACACCCATTTGGGTTGGTCTGGTGTGTCAGTTTTTGCAGACACTCAGTACATCCACTGTGCTGAGTTCAAAGGGCCGATCACGGGGGTTGCTTGCTAAAAAAAGCTTTCCCTCATCCTCCAGGCTTAGGGGGATTCTAGGAATTCATGGTTCATGAGATATGTGGCTGTGGTGTCCATTTTTAGTGACCTTAAATGAAATTAAGGGCAATGTGGAGCATGTTTGTCAAAACACCAGTGACAATGATGCTCCTGCAAGGCCACGGGGTCAGCTTTCCTCAGGCAAACACCAGCAGGTCCACCCACTGTGTCTGAAAGATGAGGTAGTGTCCACCATGCTGCAGAAGCAGCTGCAGGTGCCTCAGGGTGCTCCAGCTGGGAGTGATGCCTTGGATGGTGACAGGAGCTATTTGGGGTAGGCTTCTGCCTCCACACAAGCCCTGTAGGCTTTGTTCTGTTGAGGAAAGGCTGGTGCTGCAGCCTGGGATGAGTGGCCTTGTAGGGCAGAGAGCGAATGGGCGATACTGAACAGTGACAGTAGACAACCAAAGCAGGCAGGATGACTCGGGGTGGAGTAGACCCTTCTGCTCATGTACCAGGAGCTACCTCCATCCATGCAGGAGTGAAGGCTCCCATTGCTCCTGCCAGCTGCTGTCCTCACCTGCTCTGCCATTATCTGTCTGCCCTGTACCAGCCAAATCAAGCATTTGGGACTGGAAGACCTCCACTCAAAGCCTGCCCTGGCCCAAAGGAAATTGGTGTCCTCTTTGCAAGAATTTATGTCAGCTTTGCAAGAGTTTTTCAAGAGTCAGTGAGGGTTTTATCTCATTAAAATGTGGAACCAAGAACACAGGTTGTGAGAGTAGCCCCATAGGAGCTTTGCTCTGCTGCCACCTGGTCACGATGCTTTGCCCTGAGATGGGAGAGCTCAGCTCTGTGTCCTGCCTGGTCCCCAACCTCTCCTGCAGAGCTGGACAATTTCACTACATTTTTATTTTTCTCCATGCTAATGCCCACTGGTTTGCTCTGCTTTTCAGGGCATGCACGTAGGCCACAATGGACTCGGTGATGGTTTGGCAGCGTGGTCCTGGAAGCCTGTGGCACAACCCTGCTCTGAGGAAGGAAGAGAGTGTCTGAGCCTATGCTGGCCATGCTTTACTGCCAGTCCATGATCTGTGCTGCCCAGGCAAGAGTGGCATAGGTGCAGCATGTCCTCACACAGCCTGCTTCTCCTCAGACACAGCTCTGCCCTTCCTCAGGTGTGACAGAGCCTACAGCCCCAGCAATTCAGGTGGAAGTGGTGCTCCAGGTCACAAGAGCTCAGGACTGAGCAGAGCTGTGCTGTCCTAGCTGACATGCAAAGGGACTAGTTCTCAGTGTTTTGGTGGCTACTATGTCCCCTTACAAGTATTCTTCGCACCTGGGAACTGCAATCAGCTGTGTCTAAGAACCTGGCAGCACAGCAACATGGCTTCTGCAGCTCCTTTTGGCAGCAAGGGCAGTGAACATCCTTGGCAGCCAAAGCAGTATATGAAGCTAAACTTCTGTAGCATGTTCAGAGTTTGACATTTGTGAAATGTTCATCCCTGGATAGATTTGGGTATTGCTCTTTCTGATCAGCTTCTGTTTTGCCATGGCTTGTCACATCATACTTCAGTCACGACCTTTCCTTCTGTCCTCCCTGACCCGTGCAGTGATGGGAAGCCACAAGAATTGCTATAACTGATCCTATATGAATCCTCATCACCTTTTTCCCTTCCCATGGCCTTGCTCTCCACCCCACGGGTAGCTGCTTGGCCTTCCCTTGTCACCATGCCACTCCACTCAGGTGTCCCATGTGCAGGAGTAGTGGGGCAGGTCCCTTCTGGACACATAGACATTGACATATGGATGAGAGCAGGTATGAGTAAAGTGCCAGCCATGGTAATAGCTGGCAGAAGAGCATGTTCCCAGTAGAGGAAATTCTCACAACAGAGACTCTACAATCCACAGTAAGGTCCTGCAGTTACTAAAATTGGAAAAAAGAGTGGCTGCTTTCTTCACATACTGTATATGGCAGAAAATGAGCATGGGTTGGTAAGCAGGCAGGAGCGTTGATCCCCTCCTTCCAAATATAGGGAAGAGGCTGAGCTAAGGGAAGGGGCTGAGCCTATAAAAGCTGTCAGGCTGGAAGCCCCTGTTGGTGGCTCCTCATCCCTAGCAATGCTCATGGCCATGCTGTGATGGACCCACAGAGGGGTGGAGGGCTTGGGCTGCACGTGCTGTTCCCCAAGCCCGGAGCTTTGCAAGGCTGTGGCACTGCGGTGGGAAATCTGCTGTAGACTCCCCACTGGCCATTCCCTGGGTAGGAAAGGGCTGGTACCTGCAGTTTGCTTCACTGGTCCTCAGCTGGACTGGTTGCTCGCAGTAAGTAAGTGAGAGGTATTGGGCCTTCGGAGAGGCTGGAGCTTAGCCAGCCTGAACTTCCACTCTTTCTCTTTCAGAGGTCAGAGATGTCAGCCCATTCCTTCCTTCGTTCCGTCAACTGATTGACTGTTAAGGTGAGAATTTAAGGCATGAAAATGAACAGCTTGCCCAGACTGGCATGAGCTGACTTCTCCCTTGTGCTCACTGTGGACAGGTCCCCATTCTTCCCCCTGCATGAGCTGCTCTAAGAGGCCGTGGCACGTGTCTGTTCCTGCCCACTATGGCTGCTCACCAGAGGACTGGAACAGGCTCCATCCTAAAAGGGAGTGGGGGAAATCATAAGTGGAAAACTGGAAAAACCCCCAGGTTTCAGGGCTTCAGTTTTCCTAAAGACTGTGTGAATCCTTCAGAGATCTCTCCCCTTTGCCACACGTCCCCAGGGAGCCCTCCTGCTCCTCCAGGCATGGATCCCCTTTTCTTGGGGCTGGGAAGGGTGGCAGCTTTTCTTCATTGCTTTTGTACATTCTAGCTTTGAAAGGCAAATATCTCCCTCAAGTCCTTGCTGCACACATTCAAGAGATGGTCTCAGAGCAGCCAACCTCGGTGGGCTGGTGGTTGTCCAGCTCCACTCTGCTTGACTCTAAGGACCTCCTAGGGCATCACCACAGCAGGGTGTGTCTTTCAGCTCCAGCCATGAGCAGAGACGCTGGTATGGAGGTGTTTGGTGAGGCTGCACCGTACCTGCGCAAATCAGAGAAGGAGAGGATAGAAGCCCAGAACCAGCCATTTGATGCCAAAACCTACTGCTTTGTGGCTGACCCCGAGATGGAGTACACCAAAGGGAAGATCAAGGCTGCACAGGACGGGAAGATAACTGTTGAGACAGAGGATGGCAGAGTAAGTTCCTTCCTCTGGTCCCTCCTCCCTGCCCTGCTGAGGGCCCAAGGGTGTCTGCTAGGGAGGGCGAGGAGCACAGAAAGCCCTAGATGAGCTCAGGCAGGACATTGTCCTGCCTGGCCCTGCCCTCTGGCTGGGAACAGCACAGCCTCCAGAGGAAAGTATTGCTCTGGATGCTGGGATGATGGATGGTTGGATGGAGTTATTCTTGGTTTAGGTTTTAAAGGTCAGTCAATGCTTCTACACAGGTTGGGTTGTAGCCTTGCCAGTCTTGGTGATCCTCAACCGCTGCTTTTAAACCTTTCTCATTTAACACTGTCATCTACTGATAAATTCCTTCCTTTACAGGTAGCAGAGCAGGCAGCTAGCTTGGAAGCCTCCTTTGCATGTGAAATTATCAGTGTCACAGGCTGCAAACAGTTTCCCAGCGGAGATTCCAAAGTGTAATCTTCCCAAACCACTGAAATGTCGTAGGAGCTCGTGTTCTGATTGATAACTTTTGTAAGAACAGTTGCAGCAGCCAAAGAACCACCTCAACCAACATCTTGGCAGTAGGTGCCACAGGATTTTTAAGAAAGGAAAGGAATGAAGTAGTTGTCTGTTGGTTCACTGCCAGGATCCAGCAGTCAGAGCCATGTGACTGAGCAGAGGCTGCAGCAGGCAACTGTGGGCAAGGCCCTGCTTTCCTGGGGCTGGCTTTTTAATATCCATTTGAGCTTTGCCCCTGTAGTGTCCTGTGGGAAAGATTTCCACAGTTTAACAGTGGAGTATGTGTAAAGTGCTTCCTTTCTCTGCAAAATGCAGCCTGGTGATTGCAGCTTATTTTTTCACAAGGAGAAAAAGTGAATAATTTTTCCTTGTTATGGCCATGGTTGTCTCTGCTCTTCCCGACTTTGCAGACTTCAAAAGTGTCTCCTTTTCACCCCCAAATCCCAACCAAGTTATGCTCTCCTCACAGAGAAGCTGCTTCATACCTGTGGCCATCTTTCTCTTCTCTGAAGCATTCCTAGTACAACTATGTCCGTTCTAAGAGGTGTGATCAGTAGTGAAGGTGGGAATGAACTGAGGACACATCCTACATAACACTCTCTTCTCCCTTTCTTTTCTAACAACTCCTAATATTTTAGAGCTTCCTGCCCTCTTCTGAGCACTGTGCTGACATTATGTTAGAAACCTCTGTAACAGCTCACAGATCTGTCCTATGAGTAGCAGTTAATGTGTGATCTCGTGTTCTCTGTGGAGACTTTCCATGAATCCTAATTGCTCAAGTGTTTGAACGCTTTAGAAAGGTATTTCTTGAAGTGTTGGAACACTCTTGGAAATGTTCAAGGCCAGGTTGGATGGTTGGATGGGGCTTTGAGCAACCTGGTCTAGTGGGAGAGAGGTGTCCCTGCCCACAGCAGGGGGGTTGGAACTAGATGACCTTCAAGGTCCCTTCCAACCTTAACCATTCTATGATTCTATGATTTAGGGACAAGTATCAAAAAGTTGCTTTTGAAGACTGTGGCTGTAATTCCTACTTTCTCAAAAGAAGCCCGAGATCATTCCATTAATCATGACCTGAGCTTGGAAATGGTGTTCAGTTTTTCCTAATCAATACAATTGCAGTGGCACCATTTTCTCCTTGGTTAGTTAGCTTGGACCAGTCCACAGGAGCAGCAATTACAGCATAAAGACAATGGGAGAAGCCATCTGGAGAAAGGACAACAGCATTTTCAAGCTCCTTCCTGGTTCCATATGACTGAGATAAGCTGCTGCCATCTGTGTACATCTGCTTTCCTGCATATCTGCCCCCCTCCCCCCACACATCCACAGCCTCTGGCTGTGAGACAGGATGGTCACCCACACATGAGCCTGGTAGAAGGTGCTGTTTGGTAGAGCAGAGCCTTGGTTTGATCAGGAATGGCAGCAGGTGGGAGTGGAGCAAATCTATTCCAAGGAAGCATTTGGTGCTGATTCATCTTAGGCTTTGGTGTCCTGTCTCTTTGGCACTATGTGTTGGGAGTCTTGGGGGCTGAAAGACTGGCCAGCAGTTGTGCTGTTACAGCCATGATCAGGTCCAGCAGAAATCCTGTCTGTGTGGTTGTAGCAGTTCCAGGACAGTAAATTTACCTCTTGTAAGTGTGCCAGCATTGTAGAGTTCCTGGCTGGCAGCAGTGTCTACCCTGGAATAGCCATATCTTGTTCTGCACAGTTAAACAAGAAGAAAATTATGAATTAGGGCATCCTTGCAGATGTTGTTACTTCTCTGTGTACACACAGAAGGAGAATCAAGAGTTGCTCAATCAAGGTTAATTCTTTCTTTCTGCATTATAGACAGTTGCTGTCAAACCTGATGATGTATATGCCATGAACCCACCGAAGTTTGACAGAATTGAGGACGTGGCCATGTTGACCCACCTGCATGAACCTGCCGTCCTCTACAACCTCAAGGACCGCTACAGCTCCTGGATGATCTATGTAAGTTGTCTCTCATGGCAAAGGAGAAAATCCAGCTGCCAGAAGATGGACTTTGGCCACTCTTCTGTTCTGTTTTTTTCCTGCAGACCTATTCAGGTCTCTTCTGTGTCACTGTCAACCCCTACAAGTGGCTGCCGGTGTACAACCCGGAGGTGGTGTTGGCCTACCGAGGCAAGAAGCGCCAGGAGGCCCCTCCACACATCTTCTCCATCTCTGACAACGCCTATCAGTTCATGCTGACTGGTGAGTGCTTTTCTGATTTGTCCAGATTCATAGAAAAAAATCTGTGTCAGAAACACTGCTTCTTCCAAAGGCCATTCCTCACCTACCACGGGCTCAGTTGCCTTTGCCATCTCTTACAGGGTCCTACCCCAAGTCCTTGCACTGTGTCATGTTGCAGATTATCTGCTTGGGCTTCCAACCATTATACTGTGGAATCAGATGTGCCTGTTTTATCTCTTGGTGATGTAGAACCAGCTCCAGACAGTTTTCCATGTCTCCTGAAATAGGTTCTTATTTTTGAAGCACTGCGCTGCTGCAGTGCACAGTATCTGCATTTCTGGCCCAAGTACTAAGCTAAGAACCATAACAGGGACCAGTGCAGTGGGCAGTTGCAGTTGGGTAGGACACGCTATCTGGGAAGCCCCTCATCAGCTCACCAGCATGTGGCTTCGAGCAACACAAAGTAGGTTCAGAACAGAGAAAAAGAAGAAATCTTTTCACCAGAATATGTGGGTTTAGTTTAAATCAAGTCCTGTCCCATATTAAACAGTAAGAAAGGTGAAAAATGGTAAAGAAAGGAGCAAAGAGGAGAGTGCACGATGGAGCGAAGGTGGAGAAGACAAGAAGTGGAGTACAGGGAGGGGAAGAGAGGAGGAGACAAAGACCACACATCTTTTCAGTTTTGCTTGCACAGACTGTGTTTCTTTCCCTTCGATGGCCATGGGTTAAGTGAGAACCAGCGCTTTTCCCTACAGCTTCTCTGACTGCAGCTGTTTTTCCCTTTGACAGACCGTGAAAATCAGTCTATCCTAATCACGTAAGTCCATCTCTCACCTTGAACGTTGTCTCCAACAAAAAGTGGGCAGATAATTATTTGCTCTGTGCTTTCCTTTGACAGCGGGGAATCTGGTGCCGGGAAGACTGTGAACACCAAGCGTGTCATCCAGTACTTTGCAACAATTGCAGCCGGCGGGGACCTAGCCAAGAAGAAGGAGTCCTGGATGAAGGTGTGAGGAAGAAAGGCTTGGCAGGATGTCAGCAACTTTGGCTGAGGACAGCACTGGTCAAAAACATTTACCTCAAAATATGAAGTGTCTTTTGTTAGCTTCAACTGCTCTCTCAGCAGCAGTAAGACCAGGGCCTGATGTGCAGTTAGGAACACAACAAATACAAGCCACTAGAGCTGTCACTACCCAGGTGGAGCTTCACCTGAACTGAAACCAGCTCTGGGGGATTGGTGTCCAGGAAGACTCCACTTTCTTCACATGGACCAATGTGTCCCTGTGTCTGAGAGATGAGAGTTCTGACCACGGGAGAAATTTTGAATAAGAGAAAAATGAATTATTTACCATTTATATACAGTGCTGGTTCTTGGCGTTGTGGTCAAGAAGATGCTGTAGTAACACTGTGCAGCTCAAATGAAGGGCATGTGGCTGCACGTGTAACAACACGAGCCACAGCATAGTCACTTTTTCCTACCACACAGGCCATGGTGGTTTTCAATAATTATTCAAATAATCTTGCAGGGTACCCTCGAGGATCAAATCATCAGTGCTAACCCACTGCTGGAGGCCTTCGGGAATGCCAAGACTGTGAGAAATGACAACTCCTCGCGCTTTGTGAGTTGTTGGGTTTCTCTCTGCTCTCCTGCATTTCTCATCCTGTTTGCCTGCTTGTTACTTGCAACTGGGAGCCACTGGGCTGGGAGAAATGTTGTTGCTGAAAAATCTCTTGGTAGTTTGTCCCATGCCGATGTGTTTCGTGCACATAGCTGCATGGGTTGCACAAACTGTTCCCTTTTACCTGTCTTTGAATATCTAAGACAACTGAGACTGTTTTGGAGATGCTGTAATTGAGATTCAGGAAAGAAAAACACTCTGGCATGTAACCCTGAAAATGCTGCACTGATCCCCGACCTTTTGTCCCCTTGCCAGGGTAAATTCATTCGTATTCATTTTGGTACCTCTGGAAAACTGGCCTCTGGTGACATTGAGACCTGTGAGTAAATGAGGGTGTGTGTGTGTGTGTGGGGGTTACTGCTTTACCACAAAGTAATGAAGAGCTTGAAAAATTGATGTGCATACATATTACAGACTTGCTGGAAAAGTCAAGAGTCACTTTCCAGCTGAAAGCTGAGAGAAGCTACCACATCTTCTACCAGATCCTCTCCAATAAGAAGCCTGAACTGCTTGGTAAGGACAGCCATCACCTGGTGACATTTCACAGTACAACCAGAATGGGGAACTTCTCCCTGAATGTGCCAACTCAGTGACAAAGGGTCCAGTGGCCCCTGCTGGCCTAGCACCACGTGTCAGGAGCACCCAGATGCCCTTCTCAGCAGATGCCTCAGGTTGTGCAAAGCACTGAAGCTTTGATCATGCACTTATTTATGTCACCCACATCCCAGTGATGATGATGATGATGATGATGATGATGATGATGTCTGGGTAACCAAGGCTGTACACAGCATTTGTATCTCTGTGTGAGGATGTTGCACTAGGGGTTACTCCAGTTTATCTTCCCTGGGTAAAGTCTAATGCAAACTGTATGTGGGTGAGGTGTAGGGGTGGCTAATTTACTCTGCCTTACACCTTGCTGTTCCTGCTGTTGTGGAAATTCCACCTGCTGTGTGACAGATCCTGTCAATAATCTTCAATAGAAAGGTGAGAAATTCCCTGGGTGCAAGACAGCCAGACATCCTGACCTACAGACCATCTATCTGAACTCTTCATCATATAGGCAAAAGTTCTTCTCCATTTCCATTATAGCCCCTCTAGCCTTTTCCCTCTTCCCACCACCATGGCACACCCTACCCACGCCCACATCTGTTCCAAACCCTTTTGCCACACACTCAGCTACTGCACTCATCCTCACTCCACTCTGCCCAACTGCCCACAGAACATCTCCCAAGGTGGAGCTCCCGCCCACATCCTCCCACTTTGTGCCCTCCCAACATTTGCCACGTCCCTCATCCCTTCCAGAGAGACTGTTGTGTGCCAGGGGACTGCTTGTCCGTGCATGACGCAGGCAGATTTATCTTCCATGTGTGGAGGGCTTCCTCTCCTGCACACTGCACATCTGCACACCTGCACTTCTCCTGCTCTGCCATTGGATTCAGGACTGAAAATGAGTTGAGAATGCTGCCCTCAATTAGCTGGAGATAAACACACACGTACATTACTCTTATGTACCAGCACACAACCCCAGTGGGGACAAGGGGCAATCAGGATGGATTGGGGTATGTCATGGATGAGGATAAGCATGTACGAGTCTTACCTAAAAGCATCTTTCTTAAAAGCTGTTCCTTTGGGTGGCCCTTGTTCCTTGCCTGCCAGTGCTGTGTTCAGCTCCTAGTACACAGCATATTAAACTGGTAGGACTGAGAACCTGCCTGGGACTTTCTGCCCATCTAGTGGAAGGTGGATGAATGGTTCTGGGGATACAGAAGGAAAAAACCTGTGGAATCTTGCTGAGCTGTTATTCCATTTTCACTGCCAGGAGCTGGCTCTCACCCCTTCATTTGCCTTTCAGAGATGCTTCTCATCACAACCAACCCATACAACTACCCCTTCATCAGCCAAGGGGAGGTTTCTGTGACCAGCATTGATGACCAGGAGGAGCTTGTTGCTACAGATGTGAGTACATTTAGCAAGGAGAGACAGTATCAGTTTTACCATCAGCACCATTATAATTAGCTGATCTCTCTGGTGTGCAGGCAGCCATTGACATTTTGGGCTTCAGCCCCAGTGAGAGAACGGGGATTTACAAACTGACAGGGGCAATCCTGCACCACGGGAACATGAAGTTCAAGCAGAAATCACGTGAGGAGCAGGCAGAGCCGGATGGCACAGAAGGTAATACCTTCATGACTTACACAGATGTATTTTCAACTGTTTTCATACCGTTTTTCACTAGAAAGGAAACGAGTCTTCCAGGAAAGAACAAGTTGTTCCTTGATGAACGTGAAAAGGAAATTCAACCTCCAACTTACCACCTTCTGTAGAGTCACTTCCTGCATCCACTTTGCTCCTGAGGGCTCTGCTACAGGACCTCATGCCTGGGACATATCCCTGTAGTGTTTGCTGGTTTCTGGTAGCACATCCAGACTTGCTCTGCTTGGGTGACATTGTGGAGACGTGACTTGAAGGGAAAACCACTCTGTTGTCCCATCACCAATGCACTCACAGGTTTTACCCACTGCTTGGGGCTGCCGTAGCTGCTCAGTCATGAAGACCAGCCCTACAAGGCTGTTTGGAAAAGTAAATGACAACACTGGTCAAGCTTTGTGGATAGGGTAAAGCCAACCAGCTTGCCAGGTTTCAGAGTGAGTTCTGCACTCTGTCTGTCCGGGTAAGAAGAAAGTCTTCCAGGTGTTTTTTTGTCTCACAGAGGCTGACAAAGCAGCGTACCTGATGGGCCTGAACTCGGCAGACCTGCTGAAAGCTTTGTGCAACCCCCGGGTGAGAGTGGGAAATGAGTATGTCATGAAGGGCCAGACAGTGGATCAGGTGAGTGGCAGGAGCAGCAGGGACCGTCCTTTCCCTCAGGGACAGGAGGGGGTGCAGGACACAGCTGAGGATGGTCAGGACCATTGAGGCCTACTAGGGCACGTGGTGGGCTGGTGGTACCTGTCGTGGTGGAGGGGCTGTGGTTGTGGTGATGCCCTGCCACAGCTGCGTGAACCCTCTCCCCGCAGGTGCACCAGGCAGTGGTTGCCATTTCCAAGTCAGTTTATGAAAAACTCTTCTTGTGGATGGTGATGCGCATCAACCAACAGCTGGACACAAAGCTGCCAAGACAGCACTTTATTGGGGTCTTAGACATTGCTGGCTTTGAGATTTTTGAGGTGTGGCTTTTCTTATCACTCTTAGACTTCTGACTGTCTTTAAATGCTTTTTCCCCTTTTGTTTGAATTTTCTGGCCTTTTCTCTTCCTCACCCCAATGCAGCCCTCAAGAATAGGGCCAATCTCCCTGAAATTGCTTCTGCCTTTGCAGATCCATCACCTACTTTGTAAGAGAAAAGAAACATCAGCAGCATAGCTATGGAGCTGCTGTCTCCCTCTCCACAGAATCTGTATTTAATAACAATAGAGTCAACCAAAATCATCGCTAACTCAGGGTACATCAACCATGTGCTGCACAGCACAACTTTTCTGCAAGCCTGGACCACCCATGATATATCCTTTGCACTGTTATCACAACTCTTCAAGGGTATCTCGATGACATTGCCTTGACATCTCTACAAAATAAATCAATTCAAGTCAGTTTAACAATATTAACACATTTGCTCAAATATTAGTTCAACAGCCTGGAGCAGCTGTGCATCAACTTCACCAACGAGAAACTGCAACAGTTCTTCAACCACCACATGTTCGTGCTGGAGCAGGAGGAGTACGAGAAGGAAGGAATTGAATGGACATTCATTGACTTTGGGATGGACCTGGCTGCCTGCATTGAGCTCATTGAGAAGGTGAGTTTTTTACACAGTTTGTGCAATCACAGAAACTAGATCTGGAAGGGGTTCCCAAGAGGGTTTGCACTGAGTGCCTTCAATCCAATCTTTCTGTGAAGCTTCCAGGTCTTCTTATCTCCTCCCTTCCTTTCAACATAACATGTATGATAAATTATCCACTAACTGGAAATGTATTCAGCCTTCTAAAAGGACATTGCTTTTATTTCTCTGTTTTGCCTTTCTTTCTTCCACATCATTGTAGATTGTCATTTCATTGTCTTATTTATCCCAGTTGTCTTCTCTCTCTGCATATTGATTTCTCCTCAGCATTTCCTCTCAGTTGAATTCAAATGTTAGAAGGCCTCATGTCTGTTTGCTTCTTGCCCTTTCTAGATAAGGAGAAGTAACTACTGCATCCCAAGAAGTTACTGCACAGCTTTTGCTTGGCTTGCTCTGTTTTCTAGCCAATGTCTGGGTAGTTCAAAACCCTATGTATGAAAATCTGGTGCTTTTGAATATCTTGACAGCTGTTCAAAAAAATCTTGCTTACCTGGTCCTCCCAAGCTATTTTTCTATAAAATACCTCCAGAACTTTAATTTTAGAATTTCTTTCACTCCATACTATTATAACTTGAATTCATTTCATTTGAAAACACCTTCTTTCTATTCAGCCCATGGGCATCTTCTCCATCCTGGAAGAGGAGTGCATGTTCCCCAAGGCAACTGACACCTCTTTCAAGAACAAGCTCTATGACCAGCATCTGGGCAAGTCCAACAACTTCCAGAAGCCTAAACCTGGCAAAGGCAAGGCTGAGGCCCACTTCTCCCTGGTGCACTACGCTGGCACAGTGGACTACAACATCACTGGCTGGCTGGAGAAGAACAAAGACCCCCTGAATGAAACTGTTGTGGGGCTGTATCAGAAATCATCTATGAAAATTTTATGCACTCTTTATGCCACCTTTGGTTCCATAGATGAAGGTAAGATCAGAGGATTATGTCTCCTGTCTGGTGTTTCCAGCTGTAGCTCCCACCTGACTCAATCAATGTTGAGTCAGTATTTGTGCTCTGCATATTAGAGCTGTCAAAAGGATCTACAGCAGAACCTCAGTTGGACTGTCATCTCATTTTCCAGATGAAGGTGGTGGTATTAAGAAGAAAGGAACCAAGAAAAAGGGCTCTTCCTTCCAAACTGTCTCTGTACTCTTTCGGGTAGGTGTGTTCTCTGGCCCAGCATGGGCCAGCTGCAGAAAACACCGAGAAGACCATCCTGCCAGACCTGTCTGAACTAGCTCATCATTCCCACTTTCTCTGTTTCCATACAATACTGTGGATAGTTACCTTTGGGATCTCGGAAAGGTTATTTTGAATTCTGCTTTCCTGATGAGATCCAATGGCATGATAGTAGAGAAGGGAAGTCATATATTTCGATTGGGTTGCACAGGTTCAAGGCAGCCCAAAGGCTGTCTTGGCTTTGACCTCTGGTGCTAACAACATCCTCTTGTTGGATGTTGTTATTTGGCTGTAATTGGCTTCTCCCAGGATGTGTCTCTCTGAGGTGGTGTGTGGCAACCAACGCCTTGGTTGCAAGGCAACACAAATTACATGTTGCAGCCCCTTGAGGCTGCTGTGACACATCTGTGCCTGGGGTCAGGAACAGGCTCAGCCCTTCCTGGCAGGATGAGTGCAGCATCCACCTGGCTGTGATGTGGACCATACTCAGAGTATGCCACTATTGCATGAGATGATTAAAGAAATGCAAAGCTAACAAAAACTATCTTGCAGAGTAGAAGACTTCTGATGTCATAGATAAACAGTGATTTTGTGTCTCCGTTCTCATTGAAATGTACATAACTAATATATCTAAGTAATAAAATCAATAAATCAACCCATTAATTCATTTGATCAAAAGTTTGTCTGATCAAGAAAGACCCTGTTGTTAACCCAGAATATCGCTCATTTCTCTCCATCCTTATCCTCTTTAATAGCTCTTATGAAGAGCTTCTAATGACAAAGGGTGTATTTTCATTTTAAGACAGGAGGCAAGTTTTTGAATTGTATCCACTATTGGTCACTGTTTGCTTTGCTGATGCCTATACAGGATTGTAGAATATTCACTAGAAGAGTAAGGAAAACTTCTGAATTTTAATTTTTCATCAGAGTCAAATGATACTGAGAATATTTGAGTTATGTCATGAGGTAATATAGAGATTGCAAATGATCTCTTTTTTACAGGAAAATCTAAATAAGCTGATGTCTAACTTGCGAACAACTCATCCTCATTTTGTGCGTTGCATCATTCCCAATGAAACAAAGACCCCAGGTAATTCATAAAACATAAATTAGAAATAAGCAGAAAGACCCTTAGACCAACGGCAGAAAAGTCAATATATCCCCTTGTTGCTCTCTCATAGGCCTGATGGATCACAAGCTTGTTCTGCACCAGCTGAGATGTAATGGTGTTCTAGAAGGCATTCGAATCTGCAGGAAGGGATTTCCTAACAAGATACCATATGGGGATTTTAAACAAAGGTCTGTAGTAACATTCTTGTGTTTGTCAAACATCCAAGCCCAGTTCATTTGAGAGATGAGACTTGCTAAACAAGTCAATGATAGAGTTCTGAGGAAAAGATTATTTTAATATTTAACAACTATGGAAAGCATGAAAACATATCCGATAGCAGGGCCTGTGTGGGCACTGCCCACCCAAATGCCTTTCTGAATCCTGTATGCCAAAACCTATTTTCACTCCTTCATGTTCATCTGAATGTTTGTGTATTCTTGGCTTAAATTTGTGAATTTGACACAAATATGCAAAAATATGGAGGGTCGTCTATAGCATGTCCTGTATTTAACCACTATCTAGTAGAAATCTGAATATTGTTGTTTAAATGGAATGATTTTACTGAGAGGAAATTGTGTTAAACCTGATACCACTTTTTTGATGAAGTGGCAAGCTTGACTGGCAAAGGTCATCATCAAACATCAACAGAACAGGCTTCAGCAGGACATCTGAATGAGTTCCACATGGCACTGTTATTTTGTACAGGGCTAACATTTCTACAGCACCTCGGCTACATTAATTTATAGATTAAAAAAGCCACAACTGAACAATTTTATCTCAGGAACTGCCATGCAAATAAGACATTTATAACAGGTTGCTAAATTTAGCAACTGGGGTTGCTGGGGTCTTCTGCTTGTTGTATTTGAACAAAGGCAAGTGTAGAGTCAGATCTCTAAGAACCAAGAAAATGCATCACACTTACAGCACTGAACAGGGTATCTTGGAGAGCAGGGACATTGGAAAGGGAAGAAGTGGCATTTTGGGCACTAACTGAAGACTTCCCAAGGCAGTGATGTGGATGCACAGATTTGCCTATGGGTGAACAGAGGCATGCTGAAAAGAATAGGGAGGGGAATAATAGTCTCTCAATATAGGGTTAGGAAGTCCATTGTTAGATACTATAGCTAACCCTGGTTTACATACTTTGGGTGGAATGCGAGAAGCTGGATATGTTTCAGAAAAGAGCTACAGGATAAAGGTGAACTTAAATTGCAGTATGAGATTTAAATTAAACTATTTAACCCATGAAACTGTGTGTCAACAGATTGTTTGTGGTGTAGAGAACCTATAGGTGTCAAGATTTCTGAATATTCAGGAATCTGTCATTTAAAAGACAGACTTAAAGCAAAAGTCCAAAGGTGGGACCTGATAAAAGATGTTGTCAGGGTAGAAGTGAAGTACAAGTTTCCTACGGTGAGGGTGAATACCCTGGGACACTCTTAAGGTTTGAAGTCTTCAAATAGGATTGACATTCCTTTTTTTTTTTTAAACAACAACAAAAAAGTAGTACATCAATCACAAGCTGGGTCTGGATGAACAAGGCTTAGGGAGAACTGTTTGCCTGTGTTATACAGGAGGGCAGATTAGGTGATTGCAGCAGTTCTTAAAATCCATTAATGTTTTGAATTTACAGCTGCCCTGGTGAGCTGGCCCCTAGATTAACGTAAGTGATCATGACACAGATGGACAGAGTCTCTCAGGTCCAGAGAACAGATCATCCATTCCCTCAGTCTCAGTGAGGGCTGTAACACATCCTGGGAACCAACTGAACCAACCTACTTCTTACTGATTTGCTACTTAAGGCTGGAGGTGTGAGTCAGACTCAGAAGGGACAGCTGCTCTTCGAGAGTTCCGTGCACGAAGGTGATACCGACACTTGCACTTTGTTCCTTTGTTTTGTCAGATACCGCCTTCTGAATGCTGCTGTCATTCCAGAGGGACAGTTCATTGACAGCAGGAAGGCATGTGAAAAATTGCTGTCTTCCATTGAGATAGATCATAGTCAGTACAGATTTGGACACACTAAGGTAAACATTTAATTTTTCCACACAATGAGAAATGATTCGTTGCATTAAAATATAAGGCCAACAATGACTGATTTCTGTTCTTTGATTGCAGGTGTTCTTCAAGGCAGGCTTGCTGGGTGTCCTGGAAGAGATGAGAGATGATTGCTTAGGGCAACTGATCACACAGACACAGGCTTTGTGCAGGGGATACCTCAGGAGACTTGAACTGAAAAGAATGTTTGACCAAAGGTGTGTGTCTGCTGCAAGGTCTGGTTTCTCAAAGATGTGCTTTTTTCACAGTACTGATGGATCGTTCTGATTGCAGGGATTCCATCTTCTGCATCCAGTACAACATTCGTGCATTCATGAATGTCAAGCATTGGTCCTGGATGAAGTTGTTCTTCAAGTTAAAACCCCTCCTAAAAAGTGTGGAAACTGAGAAAGAAATGGCTACGATGAAGAAAGAGTTTGAGAGAACAAAAGAAGAACTGGCTAAATCAGAAACGAAGAGGAAAGAACTGGAAAAAAGAATGGTGACTCTGGTGCAAGAGAAAAAGGACCTGCAGCTGCAAGTACAGACTGTAAGTAATTTAAAACCATTCTGGCTCCTCAGATTGCATCAGATTTGTCTGAGTGTTCAGGAAAGAACTGAATGGAAATTGTGTTATTTCATGTTCCAGCTGAATAACGAGCAGGTGACTTCTGCAAGCGCCAGTTCCAGTGTGTGATGATGAAACACGTTTCTGTTTTCTGTAAACAGGAAAATGAAAATTTGGCTGATGCTGAAGAAAGGTGTGACCAGCTGATCAAAGCAAAATTCCATCTGGAAGCAAGAATAAAGGAGGTAATGGAAAAACTGGAGGATGAAGAGGAGATAAATGCTGATCTGGCATCCAGAAAGAGGAAACTGGAGGATGAATGCTCTGAGCTGAAGAAAGATATTGATGACCTTGAGTTAACACTGGCCAAAGTGGAAAAGGAAAAACATGCCACTGAAAACAAGGTACTTTTTATTTCTTCTATTCACATCTTTAATAGTAGTTGCTCTGTCTATATATAGGATATAAAGGTGCAGCCAACTTGAACTCTAACATGATGTTGGGCCTGGTGTTAAATTTGGTCACCTCTATTGTGCAGGAAAACCAGCCTGTAAGCATACAAAAAGGCATTAAAATGAAAGTTCAGAATTGCTTTGTGACTTCAGAAAGGTTGATAGATAAGCGAAGGGATTGTATAATTTCACCATATAATGCAACTAATTAAGTCTCTCTGGTAGTCTAGCAATGACTTTATTGAGTTTTTGTGATCGCTAACCTATATAAAAGCCAAAACTATTAATGATCTTGAAGTGTTTTGACTTACAATAGGTTACAATTCTCACTGAAGAAGTGACATGTTTGGATGAGACTGCTGCGAAGTTAGTCAAGGAGAAGAAGACCCTACAAGAAGCCCACCAACAGGCACTGGATGACCTGCAAATTGAGGAGGAAAAAGTTAATACCCTCACTAAAGCCAGGATCAAGCTGGAGCAACAAGTGAACCAGGTAAGCATGTTCAACACAAGGAGAAATGGCAGATTCTTCATTCAGTGGTTCCATCAGTCATCTTTATATATGTTTATGTTGCAGGTTGAAGGATCTTTAGAACAGGAAAGAAAAGTTCATATGGATCTTGAACGAGGAAAGAGAAAGCTTGAGGGAGACTTGAAATTTGCCCAGGAAACCATAGTGGTTCTGGAGAATGATAAACAACATTTGGATGAAAAAATAAGGAAGTATGAGAAAAAAAAATTAGTGACAAATTTACTACTTGTTTTTAACTGGACATATTTTCCTTTTATTAAAAGAATGTTTCCTACACAGGAAAGACTTTGAATTTAACCAGATGCAAAATAAAATTGAGAAACAGCAGAATTCAGGTATTCAGTTGCAGAAGAAGATCAGAGAATTGCAGGCAAGAGACTTTATATTACTACTTCGTCATAGCTGTTTGCTTGTTTCAACTGTAGTAGCGTGAATAATGCTTGTCCACAGCTGGTAACTGAGAAAATCTCTGACCCAGTCACAGCAATTACCTTAATATGTTGCAGTAATTTTCTCCACACAGCTGTGATGCCAGGTGCCCACCAAAGCTGCTCTATCATCCTCTCCTCAGCTGGACAGGGGAGAGAAAATATAACAAAAGTCTCCTGGGTCGAGATAAGAACAGGGAGAGATCATTCATCGATTACCATCATGGGCAAAACAGAAATTATTTTCATTTATTGCCAACCAAATTTGAGTAGGATAATGAGAAATAAAACCAAATCTTAAAAAGTCCTTCCGCTTATCCCTTCCTTCTTCCCAGGTTCAACTTTACTCCTGATTTCTCTGCTTCCTTCCCCTGAGCATCACATGGGGGATGTAGAATGGGGACTGTGGTCAGTTCATCACAAGTCTCTGCCGCTCCTTCCTCCTCAGGGGGAGGACTCCTCACACTCCTCCCCTGCTCCAGCCTGAGGTCCCTCCCACGGGAGATAGTCCTCCATGACCTTCTCCAGCATGAGTCCCTCCCACAGGCTGCAGTTCTCCATGAACTGCTCCAGCATGGATCTCTTCCATGGGGTGGAACCCTTCAGGAACAGACTGTTCCAGTGTGGGTCACCTGCAAGGTCACAAGTCCTGCCAGCAAACCTGCTCCCATGTGAGCCAGGATCCTGCTCTAGCATGGGCTTTCCATGGACTCACAGCCTCCTTCAGGCATCCACCTGCTTTGGCAGGGGGTCTTCCACAGGCTGCAGGTGGATATCTGCTCTGTTGTGGACCTCCATGGGCTGCAAGGGGAAAACCTGCCTCACCATAGTCTTCCCCACAGGCTGCAGGAGAATCTCTGCTCTGGTGTCTGAGCACCTCCTCCCCCTCTTCAGTGACCTTGGTGACTGCAAAGTTGTTTCCCTCACATATTCTCACTCCAATCTTCTGATTGGTGATGCTGTTGTGCAGGTTTTTTCCTCCTTCTGAAATGTGTTATGCCAGAGACACTAGCACCCTTGCCGATGGGCTCAGCCTTGGCCAACAGTGGGTCCATCTTGGAGCCAGCTGGCATTGGCTTCATCCAACACAGGGGGAGCTTCTCACAGAAGTCACCCCTGTAGCCCCCCCCACTACCAAAACCTTGCCATGCAAACCCAATACAACAACAGAACGCTGTGATCTAAAGTTAGCATGAGTTGATCCATTGATCTTTTCCCATTGACAAACCTTCGCCTACAATGGCAAAACAGTGAAATTCACATGGACTTTGGTTTGCTTATAGTATCCAAAATAATGGGCTTGTTATTATGCTGTGACAATTATGCATTAACCTAATCATTGAATTGCCTGTTCCCTTATTGGTTCCTAATGTGCTATTTCCTCCTTACATAGGCCCACGTTGCAGAGCTGGAAGAGGAGACTGCGAGTGAGAAAGCAATGCGGGCAAAAGCAGAGAAGCAGTGTGATGAGCTGGCTAATGAACTTGAGGAGATCAGTGAAAGACTTGAAGAGACTGGAGGAGCCACCACTGCTCAAACCGAACTCAACAAGAAGCGTGAGGCAGAATTCCAGAAGATGCGTCGTGACCTGGAAGAGGCCACGCTGCAGCACGAAGCCACGGCTGCCGCCCTGCGCAAGAAGCACGCAGACAGCACCGCTGAGCTTGGGGAGCAGATCGACAACCTGCAACGAGTGAAGCAGAAGCTGGAGAAGGAGAAGAGTGAGCTGAAGATGGAGATTGATGACTTGGCCAGTAGTACAGCAATCGTTATTAAATCCAAGGTGTTCTTGATAAGGGAAATAGTTTAAAGTGGCAATATTTCTGTCTAGTGGGAATTTAGTGCCATACAAACACAGACTCAACTTTCTTACTCTCTTCCAGGTTAATGTGGAAAAAATGTACCACAGCCTGGAAGACCAGATGAGAGAGATGAAAGACAAATTTGAGGAAAACCAGAGAACTATGAATGAGATGGTGATGCAAAACGCCCAGCTCCAGACAGAGTCCGGTAAGGAAGGCACAAAGATCTGGGATATTTTTTCCCTTCAGTAGCAGAGAGACTTACATACCATGAGTGAGATCGAATTGTTTCCAAGGTGGGTGTTCTCCTTCCAGACTCATTGGTACAGGCATAGACAACATTAGAAAGAAATCAAAGGAGGAGAGTTCATAAGTGACGCTTTAAAGCTTATATGCTGATTGTAAGCATTGTTTGCTTAGGTAAATAATTCCCAGAATGATGTGACACAGTTCGCTGATTCTGTGCAGGGGGGCTGAGAATTTGAGCCAGTCCCAAGTGATTGGAGTAACCTGTTAGAACTGCACTTTCTTCTCCAAGAGTGCACACGGTCGCTATGGGTACCGTGCTTGTGTGGGTGCTACCCTCATGAAGCTTGTTACTGCCCCCAAGCAGACTTTTTTGGAAGAGCATGAGTGATGAGTGTGATTGGTCTGGTTGGATGCAAGGTCAGACATCTCGAGTTAAAACACGACTGAACTGGCTTAAACTAACCTTCCTAATTTTTAGGGATTTTACACAATAGCAGATGAGGGAGTGCTGACATATACTGTTCTAGTAGCTGAGCCATGCGGCTACACCTGCCATGGAAACCCTTTCAATGCAAATTTTTATGAATTTATGTGAACAAGCTCTGTAGGCACATCTGTATGTAGATGGAGATCTAGTTACAAGGAAACAGCAGACCAAAGAGGGCATAGTGTATGAAAGTCTCCCAAAATCTGGTAATGTCTGGAGTTTAGTGACCCTGATGAATCCACAAGGACTGCCAAACTCACAACACCAAGACCGGCCAAATCAGCCCAAGGCCACTGGCAAACACCAGTGTCAACAATGGATTGTATAACTGGGACCACATCCAAGAGGGTGGTGGCTGCCATATGCAAAGACCCATCACATGCCACCTGATGAAAACAGGAGCCCCTGAGGGTCTTTCTGACCCAGCACTGGCCCATCAGTATGATATTCTGCTTCTGAGCAAAGAACCCAGGTTAGCTTTCTAGGTGGCTCCTGCTGAGGAGATATGGGTGAATGTGTGTGGGGTGAGCTGTGAAGAAATACATGAATGCCTGGCATTAATAACAACAGCTCCACACTAACTACTGTAGCAACTTAACTAATTAAAGATGCTCAAAAAAATACTGGTTGTGATCTGTGTCTCCCCCATCTCCATCCCTTATCAGGGAAAAGGGAACTGACACCACCTGTTCATGTCACATGGGAACACACAGACCATAACCAAATTCTCTCTTCTGCCGAGCAATCTTTTTTGAAGTGATCATTCTTGCAAGATGATTCTCTAGATCTAACACCATTGTGCATAGTGCTCAAGGGAGATCTTAGAATGGAATTGAAAGCTTGAGAAAAAATCTAAAAAGTCTCAGGAAAAGTCTGGAAAAGACAATATTGGAGGACTACAAGAAGACACAAGAATGACAGCATGGACTATAGGCACCTCTCCAAGAAAGACAAGAGGTGTTACTTCAGCCCACAAGACAGAGGGTGATGTAGAAAAGATGCTTTCCAGTTATTGTAAAGCTTATGAAGTAAAACTTTGGGGTATACCTCTTCAATCACAAGACCAATTACAGGAAGTTGCTAAAGCATTTGGGGTCAGTTGAGCCAGCGTGACGACATAAAATCATACTGCTTTAAAATGAAAACTGTGTTTTAAAAGAAACAAGTCACCAGATTTTCTAAAGTAGATTTGTCTTTGGAAAAAACCTATCGTCTAGTGGCTTAAACATGTAATGTGAGATACAACTGGAATTAGAGACTCTGGTGGATTTAGAAAAAAAAGAAAAACAACACAAGCATTTTGCAGGATTAAAATATACCGTGCAATGTTTCACCCCAGAGCAAGGGAGAGCTTCAAAGAGACCTGATCATAAAAAACTGTGAAACTAAAATCAGATGCTTGCAAAAAGCAGAATGGGCTGCAAAAATGCAAAAAACTGCTGATCTGCAGGACGTGATGGAGACTTAGAGTGGGAGTCAGGAGTACTGGAATGATACATATGGGTGGAAAAAAGAAGAGGAGGTGGTAACAGCAGCTTAAACAATGACTACCACCATCTCACAACAGAGAGGAACTGCAGATCAAACTAGTCTTGTTACATGAAAAGAAATGACACTAGAGGATGTAAGACAGATAGTTGCAGATCTTGGGCCACTTGTGGGTTGGACTGTGGCACTTTTACAACCTGCTGCAAACACTTAATAAAGTAGAAAAGAAATAGGTAAACTGATTAGCCTTTGTTCTTAACCAGTTCTTAACCAAGTTAAACAACACGCACCAATGGATCCTTATATGGCCTCCTTGATGACTGCCTTAATTCAAATTAAGGCAGAAATGGCATTGGCAGCACTAACATTAACCCACAAGTTGGGAGACGATGGGGAATTGCTCACATATGGGCAGGACAGACTGCCATGTGCCAGTCACCCAGTCCTGATGGAGCACAGGTAGCTCTGGTCCTCTGGCAACAGCAACGATGAATCAGGTTCCTTGTAGCACTGGGTGCCCAAAGGTACCACATGTGTGGAAAAGGTAGGGAAACCTACCTGGAATCCACTGTGGAGATAGTACTGAATATTACTAAGTGTTATGAAGTGGGTTTAGGAGGAAATGGAAAAATGGGAAAGTTCCCTTTGAAGGCCAAGCAGGACTAGAGATTTTCAGTAATGCAGCAGAAGAGCAGCAGAGAAGAGGAAGTTTCTGGAGTGGACAAATAGAGAAAGGAGAGGTCAAGTAAACCTTTATAACGGGAAAGCAGAAGAAATAGACTAAACCCATGCAGAGTGGTGGAGAGTATGAAAGTGTTTAGTAGGAGATCTGGTAGAATGGAATGGGAAGAAAACACATAAAAACGATTAAGCTAGAAGGAGTAATACTACCTGGAGAAACATCTAGACCTAGAAACAGGATTGACAATTTCTCTAATGCTCTTTTATAAAAGGATGCTAGTATAGAAGAAATTTAGAATGTATAACAAATGAAGGGAAAGAGAAGGTTTGAAAGGGTAAAGAAACTAAGTGCTATGTGCTTAAGTAGTTAAAGCAGAGAGAATTTTGTGTTAAGCAAGTGTATATTGGAGTGTGAAGGAATAGTAAAACTCATGATTAAAGGAGAATAGGAGTAACATTGAAGGAGATAGAATAGATAAGTGTTGGAGAAGACTTACATCTGTCTCATAATTTCTTTACTGAACCCCACATTAACAGTAAAGATGACATGGTAAAAAATATGTATGCAATGATAGTGGTAAAATAAGAATATATATATTTTATATATAAATATATAAATAATTATATACTGAAAGGTAAAAACTGGTAAGATAAGCAACATTGTGTGATTTCTCTTGTCTGTTACTGATAAGTATTTATATATGAATGTTTTCAGGCTTCAGTCTGGACGGTACTGGAAACTTGTCTTCTCTTGTCATAGGTGAACTAAGCCGTCAACTTGAAGAGAAAGAAACCATGACATTGCAACTCTCCAGGAGCAAGCAGGCAATCGCACATCAAGCAGAAGAACTCAAAAGGCAGCTGGAGGAGGAGATCAAGGTACTGCTAACTGCTGACCATGTGCTAAGGCTTCAATATGTATCAGGCCCTCATTTAAAAAACACTTTTGGAAATTTGTGTTATTGCCTGCAGTCCAACACAATAGAATTACTCCTGGGCAGGATGTGTGCAGTGAGTAACGTGTTTAAGTGCTTTGCTAAGGAGGGCTCTGGCACTTTAAAATTGGTTTCACTTTTGGTGAATTTTTTTGCATGTTTTTTAACTTTAAAGCTATGGTCCATGTGATTTCTTTTGCTTCTGTAGACCTGGGGAAAAAGGTGACAGCATATACCAAGGTGAAAGCATCACCTTTGGTCTTTTCTACTGGTAGAGCTGAGAAAAGTTGTTTGCAGCTGAAGATGGCTGCCTGAACATGAATAAACCTCTGGCCTTTTGTCTTCTGCTCGAGCTGCAGTGACCATATCTTTAGTGTACAAGGTCTTGAGGTCACCTGCTGGGCACAGCTAACATAAATATATGATATTATGGGTAATTTTTAGGCCAAGAACGCCCTGGCCCACGCCCTGCAGTCTGCTCGCCACGACTTTGACTTGCTCCGGGAACAATATGAGGAGGAGCAGGAGGCCAAGGGGGAGCTGCAGCGCGCCCTGTCCAAGGCCAACAGCGAAGTGGCCCAGTGGAGAACCAAATACGAGACGGACGCTATTCAGCGCACGGAGGAGCTGGAGGAGGCCAAGTACGTGATAAATGAGATGAACTGTCCAGAAGTTATGTGCATTGTGTGGTACATACCTATTTTTAATAGCCTGATCTAAACTATTTTATTGGGGTTTGCATATATACTTAATAAAAAAAATAACTTCCAATATTGTACTTATTAAACTGTGTACATAATACATTGATTTTTTGAATCTTATGCTTGTTTTATTTATACTCCTTAAGGAAAAAACTCTCCCAGCATCTCCAGGAAGCAGGGCAGCAGGTGGAGACCGTGAACTCAAAGTGTGCCTCCTTGGAGAAGATGAAGTTGAAGTTGCAGGTGGAGGTGGAGGATCTGACAGTGGACATAGAGAGAGCAAAAACACTGGCAGCTGCTCTTGGCAGGAAACAGCAGAACTTTGATAAGGTGATAACGAGCACAGTATCTTTTAAGTCTGGCCTTGCTGGAAGGCCAAATACTCCCTACTTAAGTCAATACTGAAATCAAGTGGTGTCTAGCAGTTATAAGCTCCTCTAGACCATATGGCAACAGGAATTTGTCCTGTTTTCAGGAACTGTGGTATTTATCTCATGCAGAAAAAAGCCACAAATACAATGTCATTTTCAGTACTGGCAGGAAATGAAACGTGATGTCTTTCAGGTGGTGGCAGAATGGAAGGGAAAGCATAAGGAGAGCCAGCTGGAGTGGGAAGCTCTCTCTAAGGAATCACACTCACTGAACACAGAGCTTTTCAAAGTGAAAAATGCCTATGAGGAGACCTTAGATCAGCTTGAAACAACCAAACAGGAAAACAAGACTCTCAAGCGTAAGTGTTTGGCTCTGCTTTCCCATTAGCTATTCACAGTCCTTCCACAGCAAGGCATGGTCTACAAGCATGCTCGTGAGGTACACAAAGCTACAGGACTCTGCCGCCATTACTCTCTTCTCCATTTTAATGGAGAATGTAAATGTCCCACCAAAAATTGTCGAACAAGTTTGTGAAGTGACCAAGCTAATAAAGCCAAGGTCCTGGCTCTCCACAATCTGCTGCACAGATGTACCATCAAGGGCAGAGTCACAGATGGAGGTGGTGCCCTCCAGAGGCTGTACAGCTTGTGACAGTGAATTTTACAGATGCACTGTGGACATAAAATGACAAGACCTGTAGTGTAATTCTGATGGACCCAGAGACATAAACACATGTGAGTGTCTTCCAGGCTCTCTATAAGGAGGGCTGTGAAACTACACCAAGGTCCCTTTGTTTGTGTCATCCTGCATGAGTTGCCTGTATCTGCTTTTATCTGTACGTACGTGCACATACACAACCATGTACATGTGTATGTGTGTGTACACGTATGTATATATGCAGGTACACAAAAGAGGTATTGAACACAGTCACAAAGCACAGAGTTCAGCTTCTCTGGCTACCACAGGCTGATGTCGTTCTTATCTCCCAGAGGAAATAGCTGATCTGACTGAACAAATTACTGAAAATGGCAAAGTGATCGGAGACCTTGAGAAAGCCAAAAAGCAAGCTGAGGTAGAAAAGTCTGAGCTGCGGTTAGCTCTGGAAGGGGCAGAGGTGAGTTCGTTTAAATATTACTAGAAAATGTAGAGAGCAGTCTGAAGAGCTTTCTGTCCTCTCTCCTGAGCAGTGGCTGGGTGCAGGGTTGGTTGGCACAAAATGTAGGAGTTTGTGTGAAGTCACTGAGTAACATCACAAAGATTGTATTATCCGAAATGTTACTTTTGTGGTTTTTTTTATCTCTTTTCCTTTTAAAGGCAGCTCTTGAGCATGAAGAGGTCAAAATCCTTGGTGTCAACCAAGAACTGACTCAGATAAAGTCAGAAATCAACAGAAGGATTGCTGAGAAAGATGAGGAGATCAGCCAGTTAAAGAAGAACAATCAAAGGACTGTGGAGACAATGCAGAGTGTTTTGGATGCGGAAATTAGGAGCAGAAGTGAATCCTTAAGGCTGAAAAAGAAGATGGAGGAAGACCTGAATGAAATGGAGGTCCATCTGAGCCATGCCAACCGCCAGGTTGCAGACACACAGAAGAGCCTGCACAGCATCCAGGGAGCTCTCAAGGTCTTGGTTTACCTTTCTAGTTGATTTATTTTTAAGCACAATATCCAAGAAATTCATTAGGACAAAACTGGCTCTTCATATTTAGGACACGCAGCTGCACTTGGATGATGCTGTCAGGACACAGGAGGACCTGAAGGAGCAGGTGGCCATGGTGGAGCGCAGAGCAAACCTGCTGCAGGCTGAAGTTGAGGAGCTCCGGGCAGCCCTGGAGCAGACGGAGCGGTCGAGGAAGCTGGCTGAGCAGGAGCTGCTGGATGCCACTGAACGTGTACAGCTCCTCCACACCCAGGTATTTTGCTTTGCTAAGGCAGGCATATCTTTGGGTCCAGAGATTCACAGTGTAAGAACAAATAGTCATTCAGGGTCTCTATATGTAAGAGACCAAAGACAGGAACTCAAAGCTGTTTTTCTCCTTCATAGAACACCAGCCTTTTTAATACAAAGAAGAAGCTGGAAGCTGATATGGCACAAATCCAAACCGAGATGGAAGATATTACTAATGAAGCAAAAAATGCTGAAGAAAGAGCAAAGAAGGCGATCACAGATGTGAGGATGTTACTGTGTTTTTCTCTTTGACTTTTCAGGGCTTCCCAATGACATTGCTTCTGGGAGTTAATGTAAACACTCCTGTCAGAAGCTGGACAAAGAGCTGGTCTGTGGGCGGAGGAGGATGAGAGCAGCAGGGAGCTGGTCCTGCTGGCTGTTGTCATCATCATTAACTAAACCTGCATTTATTCAGTCTAAAACAAATAACTTTCTCCAGTGCTGCATGGAATTGTAAACCACACACACAAAAAAATCCTGCAGTATTGAAACTAGTAAAGATTCTAATGTATTTAAATATTTGTTTTCAAAATCCTATTTAAGAATTTTTCAAATGAGAATTGTGAATTTCTATTACCTTAACTCATAGCGGCCTTCCAGTATCTGAAGGGGGCTACAAGAAAGCTGGGGAGGGACTTTTCACAAAGGCCTGGAGTGATAGGATGAGGGGTGATGGGTTCAAACTGGAAGAGGGGAGATTTAGATTGGAAATTAGAAGGAAATTCTTCACTGTGAGGGTGGTGAGACACTGGCACAGGTTGCCCAGGGAGGTTGTGGATGCTCCATCCCTGGAGGTGTTCAAGGCCAGGCTGGATGGGGCCTTGAGCAACCTGGTCTAGTGGGAGGTGTCCCTGCCATGGCAGGGGGTTGGAACTAGATAACCTCTGAGGTCCCTTCCAACCCAAACCATTCTATGATTCCTTGATTCTATTCAAAGTTGGTGATATATCCTCTTGTGCAAGGCTTGTGAAGCTCAGCCAGGCAATAGGGCTGGTGCATCATGGGACCCAACCAATATTTTTAATGCATAGGATCAAAATAAAATCTTAACGCTTAAAAATATTATTTGGAGTTAAAATGAAAGGAAAACTTCTCCACTTGCTCATTAAATTTTTTTAAAAAAATCATTTTAATCCTTTTTGAATAAAACAGAAATAGAGCATTACAATGAATTATACATGCACATAAATACGTATTTTTATATGTATAAAATGTCTAATGCCATTATTTAATTATCACATTTTTTACTTTAGACTTTTTCAGATATTTTGCTCCCAAAGCAATTTGCTGAATTTTACATTATTTATAAATAACGTCACTCAATATTTCACAAGAATACTTAATTTAATTGTGTCAGAATCAAACGTTTCAGACCAAAATACATCCTACATTGGTCTTAAATAACATAGATTGTTGTAATCTGTTTCCTGGCCACACCAGCCATGTGGACTATTGCAGCAGTAACAGGGCATGGCCGAAGGCACAGCACGAAGACTCCATCACACCCCACGTGTCATGCAGAGAAGCCTTCCAGCTGCTCCCAAGTGTTGTGGTGGCTCCTCCCCTACCTTGTGCCACCTGGGTGTCATTGAAGGTCACAGTCATGACCATTCAGAGGGACAGACATTTACCCTGTCTGTTGGTCCAAGCCCAGCACACATACCAAGGCATATTCTTTTCCCCATCCTTTTTCCTACTATTTCCTGTTGTGTTTCTGCCACTAACATGTCACAATAAAAAATGAAACAGGAAATGTGGTGGCAGGAATGGTCTGCAGGAGCCAGGAACACATCCTCAGATGGCACACAGCATGCACTGTTCTTTTGCATTCTTCCAGTTTCTTGTGTCATTTCCCTTCCAAGGCAGCCATGATGACAGAAGAGCTGAGGAAGGAGCAGGACACCAGAACCCACCTGGAGAGGATAAAGAAGAACCTGGACCAGACAGTGAAGGACCTGCAGCACCGCCTGGATGAGGCCGAGCAGTTGGCTCTGAAAGGAGGCAAGAAACAAATCCAGAAGCTGGAGGCCAGGGTGGGTGCCAGCACTGAGCATGGGTGTCAAAGATATCTTTCTTCTCCAAGTCCTGTGTGAGGGCTCAAGCCAACTGTTGATTGATTCACCAGATCCAAGAATTAGAGGCTGAGCTGGAAGAAGAACACAGACAATCCACAGAGGCTATGAAAAACATCTGCAAATATGAACGACGTGCCAAAGAGCTTACTCTCCAGGTGGGTGTAAATAGAAAGCAATTCCCCTGATGTTTTGTCTCTCAAGGATGTGTAATTGCATATTCCCTTTCCACAGAATGAAGAACACAGGAAGAATATGATGAGGTTACAAGATCTGGTAGATAAACTGCAGATGAAAATCAAATCCTACAAAAGACAAGCTGAGGAAGCTGTGAGTCACTAAACTGAAGCAAATACTTATCTAGCATTTTCTAGGACCATCCATTTAAGAGTTGGCTCTGTGCCCCAGCATGTTGCCAGATGGTTTTTAGTCCCTTTTGTTTTGCCGTTTCAGGGTGAACAAGCCAATACTAATCTCTCCAAATTCAGAAAAGCACAGCATAAGTTAGAAGAGGCTGAGGAAAGGGCAGATATTGCTGAGAGTCAAGTAAACAAGCTCAGAGCCAAGACCCGAGAAGCCCCTTCTGCAAAGGTAAGGCACTGCTGCAGGAGGTGGGTGTGCAGCTTGTGCTGCTTGCTCAACCAAGTCAAGCAGTAGATTTGTGCATTGCCCATGGATACAACCATCATTCAGAAAGGACAGTACTGGAAGGAAGGGACTTTGAAGAAAGGCTCAGAGAGTTGGGGTTGTTTAGTCTTGAGGAGAGAAGGCTACGGAGAGATCTTATTCTGGTCTTTCAATATATAAAGGAAGGCTTGTAAGAGAGACAGAGGCTGTTTACCATGGCCTGTTGTGACAGCACGCGGGGCAATGGTTTTAAACTGAAAGAGGGTAGGTTAGATTGAAAATAAGGAAGAAATATTTTATGATGCGGGTGAGACACTGGAACAGGTTGCTCAGAGAAGTTGTGGATACCCCACCATTGGAAGAGTTCAAGCTCAGGTTGGATGGGGCTTTGGAGAACCTGATCTAGTGAAAAATGTCCCTGTCCATGGCAGGGGTGTTGAACTAAATAATCTCTGAAGGCCCCTACCAGACCAAACCATTCTGTGGTACCATGATTCTGTGACTTTGGCATTTCAGGCTCTGGTGCCGAACACAAACTTTCTGGTTAGTTTCATCACATTAATTTCAGATTTAAAAAACTGCCTCGTAACATGAAAGTAATGACAGTCAACCTAACTGTGAACATTCCTGAAGCAACCGTCCTATAAGCCTATGAACATCCAATGTTCTGGTTGACCAATACACAGCAGCACTGTGTCCTCAGCTGAACTTCCTGGGCAGTTGTCTATCTCTGACCCAGGACTGTTTGGTACACGACCTAGACCCTATTTTTCTAGTGTGATCTGAGTAACTTTAACACTTTCTGATTGCACTAGTCCAGCTCAGCTTGTGGTTGGAAGTAAAATACCCTCAATCCATGTTTTGGAAAAATTACCAGTGCCTAGAGCAGGAAACGAAGAACTTTGTCTCCAGGCTGTCTCCTGCTTACCCACAGCATCCTCCTGTTCATACAGACTTTTAATTCCACAAGAATTAATTATGGAGAACATGCTTTCTCCTGCAGACTCTGGTCTGAGGCTCAATAGGCAATGTTGGTTCTACCAGAGGCTGATGTGCAACTTCCAGTGAGTCACTTCATGCCACGCTCCAGTGAAAGGCTTTGACTCCTCAGTGCTCACCAGGGTATCTTGCCAAGACCCCAGGGGAAGCACTTGGAAGGCTGAGTCCAGGTTCCTGAGCAAAGTGTCTGGAGATGAGATTACCTTATGGAGGGAATGCTGAATCTTTAACTGAAGTAAAAGCACAGACAGGGGCAAGGTTTCAGGTATCTCCTGTTGAGGATCCCCAGGTAAAGGCAGATTGAAATACTGACTGTGGGCAACTCTGCAATATGCTGTAGTTTTAGAACCTGCTTTGAGTTGCCTGATTCTGTGCAGTATATATGGAGCCTGGGCACCTGGCATGAGTTCTGGATTCTACACTAGGAGGTCTAAAATTAAGCATTGTAATGACTAAATCTTTTAATAGATCCAATGGATCAACACATCCTTTCACTCCCATCCATGCTTTACATTCACTTTTGGAAATGCTGGGATAATCCTTGTAGTACAATGGAGTGTAGTACCCCGATCATAGGATGGGGGTGTGAGTTGTTTCAGTAAAGTGGCATTTCAGGAAAGCCAACTGATAGGTTTAGCCTTTTCAACCCATCAGCCCAACAGTGTGACATTGGATGGTGTGTGGTCTTAAGTGTTGCAGATACCACTACATTGACCTGGGGTCCATTTGCATATCCTAGCTGGGTGCTGCATTGAGACAGATGGTTTTAGGGACCTTCTTGACATGTGTGGACTAAACAAAGCCTCTTCTTTCTAGGTGGTGCTAGGAGGTGAAAAATGAGCTTCCTCTGGCATAACCAGAACTTACTCAAAGTATCTTTCCAGCTGCGGATTTTCAGTAGCTAGAGCTACACTGGTAGGAAGTAATCTTCCATCTGCCTATGGACACAAACATTTTCTGTCACTCCACTGCTCCACCAGTGTCAATAAAGTAGATATCTGCAACTTCAGATGCTCCAAATGTTGATGCTCAGATGAGAGGCATTTTCTTCCTAAGTTAAGCATAGGCAAAGCTGTGGGTTGAAGTCTTACTGCTGCTGTGATCGTGTTTGAGCAATTTTGTGCAATGTGTACAAAATTGCAGCATTCATGCTTGGTTTCACTGCTGTATCTCTGCATGGGAGAAGACGACTGGTCCAGCCTGTGAGCCCACAGCCACCTGTGTGCATTACAAAACCAGTATTTCTAATCTCCTTGTAGTCAAACTGCACTTCAGAAAGTTGGCCCCCTTCTGAGCTATCCAGTGTTGCAGCTCTGAGCAGATGAGGACTTGAACTTCGGTGTCTCACATACTTATTACACGGGAAATAGTTATCAAATGGTCTGTAATGTTAGCAGCAAAATCTGAGTAGCTGCTTACAGCTTTTCTCCCTCATGGGCACCATAATTCTGCATGGAGTTTCCCAAAGAGCTGCTTCGTGATGTGTGTGTGGTATAGTTGAAACTGCAGGATATCAGATAGTGAGAAAACCCAGACACTTTGGCACTGGTGAAGTCTGCTGAGGAGACATAGCTGGCAGCACAGGAAGGGTGAGAGAGTGAATGGGATACCTTTGTGCAGACAGCCCAGTGCTCTGAGAGGGTGAATTAAATTGTGCACAGTGCTAGACCCTGGGTCAAATAGGATGCTGACACTGTCGGAAAGTTACAGCTGAGTGCTTCATGTCTGTGTGCCTAGGAAAGGTAAATCCAAACAGAGCTCACCTTACCTGGCTCCAGGACACAGCCACACCAGTGCTCAGGTCTGGTCTGCTTCTGCTGTAAGGAACAAAGATGGAAGAAGAGAAGCTCAAGATATTCTGTCACTCCTGTCTGAAAAAGAGTGATGGGTGTCACCTCCTTCTCAATTTTCAACTATGGAGAGGCTAATAAAAACAGCAGATACCTGTCCCTCCAATGACAACTTTGAAGGTTTCACCATGGCTATGTTGGATGGCAGGCCCGTTTCTTCCATTACCACAAAATAATCTAAAGCCTTAATTACTTGGCTGCCAGCACACCAGGTCAAGTGTTCACATGTCTGCAGCACTGCATTGTTGTTCCCCTTTGCACTGAGATGCTTTGTGCCAGACACATCTGGCCCACCTGACTTGGGGTTTCTACTTCAGTGTGCAGAAGGGGAGGTAAAGCTGTGCTAGAGACGGGCCCCATTGCTGGTCGCAGCCTAGTCCAAAGAAACAGTCCCCTGTTGTGTCCTATTAGCACATCGCTTCCCTGAATGAGAGAACCTGGAGGTTCACATCCCTAGTTCAGGCTGCATGTACAATAAGTGGTATCTCAGTTTGAGAGCAAAAAGATTGAGATTTCAGTGCTTTGGTTCCTACTCTCAAACCTTCACAAGTGTTCATCATGAATGAGTCAAATGCCAGGGAACTGTAAAGCCTGTGGTGTCCTCCAACCAGAGAGCTTGCAGACCAGCTCTGCTGTCATCAGTCAAGTCATTCATTCCATCCCAAGACCTGGGAAGCAGATCATCTCCAAACACCAGTACAGGGACTCTGCTTTGTTCAGATAATTAACTGTTGCGCTCAGATTCCTGGTCTGAGGTAAACAGAACTATTTCCATGTGGAGCAGGGTTTGGGGTTACCGATTCTCCTCTCACCTTGTTCTCCAGAGGTCTGTGAACTGCCCTAGTTGCAAATAGATTTTCACATTTATTTTAGGAGTGTTTGATAATGAATGTTATGCAAAGACCCAAGCTTCCCTATCACTCTGCCTAAAAAATAACCACATGAAATACTGAGTTGATGAGCTGCAAGATCTTCAGCTTGCCTGAGAAACCTGGAACTTTGATAAGCTTTCTCAGTCAGTCTGGCCATTAGTTTCTCCCAAAACTGTCGCCACACCATGATCCTTTCATGAAGGGCCTCCATCTACTGCTATAGGCCTGTGGTTTTGGGGAATCATAATCAAACGCCAGTTTTTCACACCAATTGGGACAGATCAAGATATGTTGCTTTTTTGCCCTCCCAAGGGATGACTTCTCTTTCAACTCCTGCTGTTTGGAAGCAGGGCTTTCCCAGGAGACCACCTGCATCTTGTCCTTGGCAGCCCACTGCACACTGAAGTGCTTCAGGATGCAATCCAAAGTCCTGCTTTGCTCTTGGGTCCTGTCACTGAGCCTAGCCTACAGTCAAATGACTGGTTCCACAGCACAATAATCTACTTCATAGACCTGTAGAAAAACAGCTGTAATTTTCCTAGGAGCAGCTGTGCAAAACCAATGGGAAATTACTACCTGCTAGGGAAGTCTAACAACCCTAATCGGGGGACTGTCATGAGTCATTCCAGAAGATCCAGACATCAGCTTGGATATGTCATGTAAGCCTCCCAGCTCTCTTTCCCCCTCTTGGTACCAAGCTCGTTGATTGCTTTTGTCCCAGCTATACAGACCCTGGGCTTCTGATACTCTACCATCTGCTCAAGCACAGTGGGCAGAGCACAGCAGCCCCTGCAGCCCCCTGGGGAGTGGGGCTCTGCAGGGATGTGACTTGAGCAACGTGATCACTACTGACACCCTGTCAGCTCCTTTCTGCTGGCAGTGGAGCTCTCTTCCGTTTCACAAAAGGGAATTCACTTTCTTTTGGTTTAGTGCCTTGGCTGTGACTCATGACAAGGTTGGCTGAATGGCAAGTGGGAAGCTTGGCTTTCCAACCTGTCAGCCTTGAGTCCCCAGGTTGACTGTGTCTGGAGACCATGGTGTCCACACTGGCATAAAACATTATGTGTGTAGATGATTGGTCTGGCTAGTTTAGAGTTGAGATCCTGAGAGCATGACTAGAGAGCTGGGCTCAAGGCCTGTTGGCAACAATGCAGATCTGTGGACAGCCTATGGTCTGCTTTGTGTAGTGCCAATAACATGCAATAAAAATAAAACGAACGCATGACCATGGTCACAAAGCTTCACAGCTCTAGTCATTGCAAGGAAGCTTAGCCCATTCAGGGCAGCATGAACACAAGCTTTCCACCAATGGAGAGCCTCAGAAGAACACACAACCCTGTCCAATATCCCCATCACACAGCCTGCCATGCCAGGGAAAAGGCTTTAAGATGGTTGAGTCTCCACCTGGCAAGGCTGCTTCTCTAGGAGCCTGAGCCTCATCACATGGCTCCAAGATGGGGGGGTAAAGCCTTTATCTCCAGGCTGAACTTTAGGTGAGCAGCCAAGGAGGGGAGCAGCCAAGCACTGCCCACAACCAGTTGTACTGTCTTGTGATAGACATGGGGAGCTGCCCAACTAGCATAGAGGTGTCTCACAAGGCCAGACTGCAGGGGCTTGTAGGAGGAGTCAATTTAACTTATTAGGCTGTTAGAAAAATAACTTGCCCATGATTGAATACTTGAGCCTCTGGTCTGCCAGCTGAACCAATCAAGTCTTCATCTACAGGAGTGCTGGACATGCCTGGGAATGGCTCAGAAGGCTGGGACTGTGCCAAGGGGCCTTCTTCCAAGAGCTAGATCAGATCCTTCCCCTAAGGGCATGTGATTGCATGTAGTGACAGCACTTTATAAGCTACGTAACACACGTTCAGTCCTCTGACCACTTGTTCCTGTCTGCTAACGCTGATGCTGTGCATCCATCCAGTTGAGTGTGGAGTCCTGAGGGACACTGACTTGGACAGTTGATCGAGATGGAAAAGTTTTCTGTGGAAATGTTTTATTTTTTCTCCAAGAGCTTAATGTGCAGATTTGATTTCCACAAAGAAAAGACAATGAAAAAGAAATGAAAGTAAATTAGACATAAAAATAAATTGTGATGAAAGAAATCCATACTAGAACAAGAAAGAAAATTTTAAAAGGTTGGGAATAAGTTGGGGAGGGGAATTGTGATGGCTAGAAAGAGGTAAAGGGGCCTCTCAAATATCCATGATGCCAAAGAACCACTCAGAGATAAAGAGCTGCAGGTGGTAGGAGGTCAATACCCTCCCGGCTGCAAAGGACTTTTGTTTCCCTTACACAGTTAGATCCCCTCTGGTGTGTCTCTGTCTCTCCTGGATATGGTTGAAAATACAGCAGGCAGCTGTGTGCCCTAAGCTCAGGGACAGTGCACACCCTCGGGCAGGACCTGCCATAAGCATGGCTGGGCAGTGCTGGTGGCACTGGGGCCCGGCTTCGTGCTCCCAGCAAATTCACAGCTCCCTCCTCTCTCGGCCTCCTGGCCTCTGAGATCCCACCAAAGCACCCATCAGCCTTCACAAGAGTCATTGCCAGAGGAGGAGACAAGGCTACAGAGAGCTCTGGAGGTTGTTCATGCCAGGAGGATCAGCCCATCATCTGCCTCCCTACTCCTCAATGTCAAAGTCTCAAAATAGCCCCGCTCTTGCAAGACTCCTGTGCAGGGTCGTGCCTGTTTGTGTCGATGACACTTCCACTAATAGCGCGCCAAGACATTCCTCAGCGGGTAGGTTGCCTTCTATAGCTCAGCACAACGTGCTGCCATGTGGGAGCTGGGCAGCTGTGCCGTGTCCTAAGACGGTAGGTGCTATTCTTACCCCGGCACAGCGCCTGTCTCAGCCGAAATGTTAAAAATCAGATCCAGGCCCAAGTGTGCTCTGCCCAGTAAGAGGAGAAATCAAGAGTGGCTCCTCTGAAGTCCGTGCGTGGGCGGGGGGCAAGCCCAGGGCCTGGGTGTTCGCCATGTCCTCCTGGGACGTGCTGGCCCATGGGGAAGGCGGCAGCTGCCCTGGTGGTCAGCTGGGGCTCAGTTTGGGGGGCCACGGGGCATCACTTCTCTTGTAAAACAACAAATTAATGCAATTCCTGTGAATCTGAAAGCCCATTTTTGGTTGATCGTCAAGAGCCCCGTCCATGAATCCCTTCCCTGGTGAGGAAGGCAGAGGCAGGGCTTACTCCAAGCTTGCTCCGGGACCAGCAGCATTGAAGAAAGCCATGTCCCCTCTCTCAGCCAAGTGGAGCAAGAACAGTCTATGAACATGTTCAGATCAAACACAGAGCTGGGACCCAAGTGTGTTAAGTGTGATGTGAGCAGCCAAACTCACCTTTGTGTGACTTTTGTTGTATAAAAAAATGAAGAAGCTGGTAAGTGAGAGGGTGGAAGTAAGAGTGACCACAGTGTTGAAGCGGGGTTGAAATTGTGATGGGGACTGCAGGGAGGAGTCTGGGAGAAGGAAAGCAATACGGATGTGTGTGGGGAAAAGGGATAAGTATTAAGCTAGTAGAGGATGTGGGGGTGGAAGAGATGATAATTCATCATCAGGTCTGGGGAAACAAGGTCAGGAGAAATCTGAGGGGAAACTGCTGGGAAGCGCTACAGTGATAGTCTGCAAATGACAATCTAACTTACTGCCCACCTCAAGAGAGGGTTGTAAAGCTTAATTTTAGTTTTGAAGAGATAACTTACTGTATTTAACCTGCAGAGCAGTATGTGATGGCTATGGCACATGGCTCATCACTCCTGCCCTTGCACAGTGCTGTGGGGAGCTGGCTGCACTGTGGAGAAGAAAGGATCTTCAGGCAGCACTCCCCAAACCGAGGAGCACAGGCTGTGTTGGGAAGGAACAGTGAAAAGCCAGGGGGTTAAGGACTTCAGGAACTACTGTCAGTCCCCAGTTGGAGTCTGGAAGCTGCTAAACATGGCCAGGCCTCAGCTGCCCCAGCCTGCTCCCCAGACACAGAAGGCAGCTTGGGTTGGGGTCCATTTGCTCCAGGAGCTGCTGCTCTCTCTGGCAATGGGTAAGTGGATGGGGATGGTGCAGAGTGGTGCAAGTTTAGAGTTGCTGCTGTGGCTCTCTCCCCAGGGACCTAGTTTGTCACGTGTGAGCCCAGCCTGTGGCTACCACCCAAGCACATGTTTTTTGAAGGATCTTCCAAGAAAAGAAACAACCAAACTAGAAATGGAGGAGGAGATGGAAACAAAGCGTCTCTGAGTGGTGCTAGATGCTCCTGCCCATCCTGGGAGGAGAGGGTTGATATGCAATGGGGAAAAGAATAAATTAGCAGTTCTGAGCTGGGGAAGGATGTACGCAGGAGGAGCAGGGGCTGGGAAAAAAATCTCCCCTGACAGACCCTGCTATAAAGCCTGTGGGATTATCAGGATCAAAGTGGGACACTGATGTGAGGAAGATGAATTGCTCACTGCTTTATGGAGGATGAGGGTCACTTTGCATTGACACTCTATCTGTCAAGTGATACTGTTGGTCACCTGATAGGGGCTCGTGCAAATGTCTTGAGAAAAACATCAGTCCATAAACGAACATCTCTGAGAGGAAGTTTAAAATAGATGCAGCTGATGGGCTCATATAGAGCTGCTGTCCCACATGGATGGCCAGGGCTCAAATGCTGCATTCCAGTAATATTGGAGAAAATGGTTGAAAACATTCCTCTTTAGAAACTCTTTGTCAGTAAAGTCAAATTTAATAGCTTGCACTGTAAGCTCCTGTCAGAAGCCCCAGGGTAGTGGGAATGATCTGAGCCTTGCTGTTAGGGTCTAAGGACTGTGGTTTACAGGCCCTGCCTCCCCCCAGCCCCTCGGCAGCAGCACAGCCCCGATGTCAGAAATGCAGCTCAAAACACATGAAGGCTTTGGGATCAGAGCTCAGGGAGATAGAGCCCAAGCTCAGCTAACATAAGAAGCAGAGAGCAGTGTGGGATCATGGGGTGAATCTGCTGTGAGACCCTACAAGGCACCCTGCAAGATAATGGCCCCTGAAGGCACTTCTCAGGGAGCAGCAGTCACTTTGAGGGACCTGAGGCAGCATACGCCTGTGTTACTCAGCAAAGCAGCAATGGAGTGAAGCTGGCACTGCACCTTGAGCCGCAGCCCATCTGGGATACGTTTTCTCAGGCCATAGTCCTGACTGTGATGAGATATAAAACACCCTGGCTGCTGGCTATCTGGGGAGACATCGCTGCCATTGTCTTCTGCTGGAGCTGCTGTACTTTGCACAAGTGATTTGCTTTTCAGGAGGAGCAGGGGTTTGTATCCTTCTCTCAGCAGCTCAGATGGATGCAGAGAGCAATTAAGGAAATATTTAGGCTGACCACCAAGGAACTCTGTCTGCTAACATAAAATAAAGAAGCAGTTGAGAAATTTCCTGAGGATGCAAAAGGAACTTTTCTGCAACATAAAAAGTTAGTTCAGAAAGTGCCACTAGAAAATCCTGCTACCTATCCTGTTGATAACTTCACCACAGTGACATTGGCACTCAAAAAATCCTGTGGTAATCCAGTGGGATGTCTTAACTTTGAGAAGTCTAACGCATAAAGTGAACAGGTTTATACAAATTCCATACCAGTATATTTCAACTTACACCACTGAAATCTGCCCAGAAGTGGGATTTGTGCACATGTCACAAATGAGTGTCAGCCTAGGAAGAGATCACCTCATTGCTCTCTTTTTTAGGATGCAGTTGGTGCTAGTGCTAATATTATGCACCTAATCCGGATTTTCCTTCCCTCCCCTCCCCTCCCGTCCCCCCCCCCTTCCCTCCTTCTCCCTGCCTTCTTTTTCTTTTGTCNACTTGCTCTCTTTTTTCTTTGTCTTATCCGGAGGCGTCTCAGCCTGCCCACCCCACTCACCCGCTCTGTAACAGGAGCTCCTCAGCTGCTTTGGTGGGTGATAGAAAGGACATCCTGAATGTCAGCTCCTCCACCAGCTCTTCTGCTGATGTTTGCTGGGAACATGAGGAGTTTGAGTAACGGCACAACTCTGATACTCAGCAAAGAGTTTCTCATCTCCAAATAGAAGGCTGCTGCTCTACCTGTCTCTCCACTGCTCTGTTAGCTGGGCTCTGCTACTCTTGAGTTTCATTCTGTCTTTTTACTGAAAGATTTTACTAAGAAAGATATTGTCCTAGTGAGGCTGACTTGTAAAATCACCAGTGGTAAAAACCCTTTATGCAAATGAAATAGAATGTCAGCTTCTCTGCCCATACAATGACTCTGAGCCATACATCGGACAAACCGTATAGAAATTCAGCCCCTGAAAGGAGGACCAGGATTAGGAGATAGGAAGGCTACCAGAAAAGTGAACAGTTGCCTCCTAACCTCAAGTCAGTGCTCACTGGTGGCCACAAAAGGCAGAGTGTCAGAAATCATCAGGATCAACTGAGAACAAAACAGAAATCGTTGTATCCAGCCTGTGCGATTAGGAAGGGTACAGGGAAAGATGACAAAACTGATGGGAGCACTGGTGAGACAAGCTGTCCGGACCATGATCTTTCCCTTTGGGAAAGGAATAAGCAGGTGGGAAGATGACATGCTTACATAACATTATAAATAGTATGGAAAAGGTGAAATTGCATTTTCACCAGGCATCCAACTCATGCACAAAATACCAGCTGGACGTTGCTCCAGGCTGACACAGCTGTCTGCTTATTCTCAAATGTATGATACTGTCTCTACATGATGCTTTCTCTCTGCTCTGTCTTTCTCACAGCTCAGCAAGTCTTACAGATCCTCATTGTTTTCAGCTGGGAGATGGTCACACAGCTACTGTTTGGTATCCTCTCAAATGGGCTGAGGTTAAATTTCATACAGCAGCTGGAAAAGAAAATTATTTGGGAGTAAAATTCTCTGAAGACCTGGGGGAAGGGAAGAAAGGAAGTAAACCAAAATCCTACTGCTTAAGAAAAGCAGTGTAGCCAGCAGTGTTCAGAAGCAGGGGATAATAACCACATAATGATCACAGCAAAATGGCTTTGCCTGTGCTGGAGCTCTTCAAGGCCAGTTTACCACTGTGGGAAGACATCCTGGAGTAGTGGGCAGTGCTAAATAGCTGCTACCAGAAACCACAACTGCAGCTTTTCTTTATCTGTCCCACCAGCTGCAAGACTGGATAGTCAGCAATTTTCCTACACTTACCTGCTCAAACTCAGCTGCTGCCACCTCCCTCTGTGGGAACAGGCTGGTCCAAACGCCTGGCATCAGAACTGCTAAAAACTCCTTTCCTCAAGTGCTCTTTATCAGATAACAAGTAGTGACGTAAGGGAGAAGATAGCTTGAAATGGTATCAGGCTATCTTTAATTCAGAAGCATCCTAGTGCTATAGCATGAATCTGAGGGAGATTTGTCAAGCAAAAGCAAGTGAAACTGGTGTTTGTGCTGGACGGGTTTGCTGTGCAATCAGTTTGTTTTGTACTAGTGACTAGGCAGGATGTCCGTCCTCTGGAGGTGTTAAGGTAATACATGATAATTCCTCTGAAAATAAGTAACAGAGGCAGCAGATGGACAAAAATCTTTGAATTTCTCAACACCAGGTCATATTTGGTCATTACAAATGAGAGGAACCTAACTTCAGAACCAAGCCTTTTTGTCACCAAGCCTGTTACCTGTGTGACATCATGTTTAGAAACAGTTGGTAACGCATCAAACATTGCTGTGTATATAAACACTGAGCTGGCGTACACAACTTGTGTGTTATGGAATATTTATGGTTTTGATGAGGGTTTGGAGACCAGTTCACTCAGAAAGCTAACTAGGTTGAAGCAGGGAAGAGCAATCATCAGTAATTAACTACTACATGCACGGTTGACTTCACTTCACTTTAGCTCTGATATGTGCTCAGAGGAGCAGCACATCCATGTAGACATCCCAGGTCCCTCCCATGGGCCTGAGCACCTCCCAGTTCCTAGTCAGGGCATCAGGGACCCTGATCACTTGAGGAGGAGCAGCTGGAGTCACCTGTCCCCAGGCACAGGAACCAATTCTAGTAGAGTAGGCACCTGAGCCTGCTCTCCTGGCCATCAACCCACAGGAGGAGGTTTCCTACCACAGCAGAAGCTGAGCAGCTCTGAGCTCTCTTCAGCTTCCCAGCGCTCACTGGCAGGGTGTCCAAGGGGATCCCTGTTACAGGGGATGTCTGCTGTATCCCATGAGTATTACAGGCTCCATGTGGTGGGACAAGTAGATCATTGACACTTGAGAAGGACAAAAGCTTCTTAGGCATCATGTAGAGATAGTAGGAACATGCTTGTTCTTCTGTCTTCAATTGTTGGCAGTGACATGGAAAATGCATTGCTGTTTTTAGCGTGGTTTCCCATGTGTGCTTTAATTGTCTTCGCTCCACTCGCACAACGTTTTTCACCAGCCTGAGGTAGTTTGTGCTTTAGAAAGCTTCACCACATGGGTGAGATATCATGCTGAAGGTGGGGATCTGGGATGATGAGAAATGTTTCAAGTGTGAGAGTCTGCATGTTCCTTTGATCTCACCCATGACAGCCATTCACAGAACCACAGAATGGTTTGGGTTGGAACGGACCCTTACAGAACATCTGGTCCAACTTCCCTGCTACTGGCAGGGATATTGTATAATCTTATTTCCTTCAATGTTACATTATGGGCAGAAATAACACACAGTCGTCATGGTGGCTGCTCTTCACTGTATCATACACATGTTTTCTGACTGTCCTGGTTTGAGCTAGAACAGAACTGCTGCTGTTCAGTGATTTCACTCTCCAGCCCAGTCTCTTCTTACTAACAGCACTTTCTGGAGTTAAGGGCAGATTTTCTCACAGTCTCTGCTCCCAGCAGTGATAACGCCCCATGTTTAGAGCTACCACCAAGGGTTGGGGTGTGCAGAAAGGCTCCTGCTTGTACCTGCTCCTGTGCAGAACAAGGTCACTACTCAATCTTATGTTGGGGTGCAGTAAGTAAGAGGAGGCGTCTGTGAAGAGAAGCTGTCAGGGCAGGTGACCCTAAACTGAGCAATGAGAGATTCCATCCTATGTACAGCATATTCAGTATAAAGCTGAGGGATCACGAGGGTCAAGACTTCTTCAATGGCCAGTGTCCAAGGAGGACTCTGTCCATCCTGCCTTTGATCCCATTCTGTGTGTTTCTGAACCCAGTTCCAGAATCTAGCTCCTAAATCCAGTTCCCATCTGCCACTGAGTCCAGTCTGGGACTTCCCCAGTGCCTGCTCCACAGCATCAGTGGTGACACTGACAAACGGTACCTAGTGACTCAGAATGACAGAGGCTTGTGCCAGATCCCTAAATTCCTTTAACGGGGCTGGGGAAACGTTCATCAGCATGCAGTTACTAACATGAATGTGTCCAGCCTGTGATAACAAGAGGACCTGCACTCTGCCTGCCCTGCTGCTCCTCACCTGGTGGAACTTCTTTCTGATGTGATGTAATGTAATGCACTCTGCTGCTCCAGTGGGCTCCACAGTTCTCCAACTCAGCCTGCATGTCATCCTGTTCTTCAAGGACTGAAAGCTACCAAAGGCCGCTGCTGCTGAGGATGTTTCCAGATGACATACTTGAGAACTGGTATTCTGGAGTTGGTGTTCTGGAGGGATGTGCTTTAACAAGTTGAATGGAATTAGCTGGCTCCAACAATGCAGTGATATCAAAGGTTCATGTCTAGTGGTTCACTTGAGAAAAGTCATTTTTCAAGGCTTCAGGAAAATTTCTCTTTCTTAGCACAAGACCTGAAGCTGCAGATACCTAGCTCTGAACAATTGTCTACTTTGGATGGATAGAGGGAACCTCTACATTAAAGCCAAAGAAATGCTGCTGAGAGCGAACATCTGAACATCTTTAGTTCAGTCTCTCACTTCAAGCAGATCTATTGCTAATGTTGGTCAAATCAGTCATGGTTTTGATTAGCCAAACTTTCTGTCAGAGGTTCCACAGCCTCTCAGGGTAGCCTGTGCCATCTCTGCATTACCCAATAGTAAAGAATTACCCTAATGTCTAAATGGAGACTTTCAAGCAGCAATCTGTGGTTATTGTCCCTTGTTACCTTGTCTGCTATTCATGAAAAAAATTTGGCACAGTCTTTGTAACTGCCCCTCATGTACCTCAGCACTTTTTTCCTCAGACTAAACATACCCTCAAACTCTCTTCATAGCACAAGTTTTCTAGACCCTTGCCCATCTTGCTAGCCTTCTGCTGAACACTGTCCTATGAGTTCACATCTCTTTTGAACTGGGGAGACTCAAACTGGACAAACTGTTTCACATGAGGACTCACCAGTGCCAAGCAAAAGGGATAATAGCTTCCTGCAATCAGCTGACCACACTTCTAACACCACATGGCACTTGGTTGGTCCTGTTTGCAGGGAGAGCATTCATATTCACACCCACCATAACCCCAAAGTCCTTCTTCTTGGAGGGCAGTCAGTTCCAGTCAGAGCAGCAGAGGGCCTGAGGGTTCCCAGGGTGAAAGACTGGGGATCACCAGACTACGGTAGAAGACTCCTTTTCCTACTGCAAAACCTCCTGCCATACAGGTACATTCTCATGTTTCTAGTTCATGAGCTTGATGACCCTGAACATGCATGAGAGGGGGGTTCCCGCTAGCCAACATATATAGCAGTCTGTAGGTACTTCCACATCCCCTTTCCAGCCTGGCTGTGCTGCCTGAAGCTAAAAAATGCCTCCCCACTCCTTGCCTTTCAGCTAACCTCAGGGATCAGGAGGAGAACACACACACATCTCATGGGCTGGCAGCTGCCTGCTCTCTGTCTCAGGAAGGATTTATTTTCAACACGTCTGAATCCTTTCTCCTTCCTGGGGAATGTGCACCTTGCTGACACCACATTGCTGTGCAGGACAGTCTGGGTCCAGGAAGGCTGTCAGTCCACCTCTTCTCTTTTAACCGTGCTGTGGTTTGTTTCTGGTTCCAGCCCTGCAGAGGTGGGAACAGGATTGACAGAAAATTACTGGCTGGCAGGAAACATCACGTTCTTTTTTGTGTTGAGGCACTGGAACTTCTTTCAATAGATCCCTTCCAGGACAGATTTCTCCTTGGCTGTGTCTGGATACAGGAAACAGGACAGAGTTTTACCTGATGAAATTTACTGGGATCTACAGAGCTAAACTACAGTGAAACCTGGATCATCTACTTCAGATTAGAGGCTGCTTCATTATAAGAAGTTTCATAAGAAGTCACCATGTCAATGTCATATAAGTGATATTGGGTGTGATACATGAGCTTTGTAAATTAAAACAAATCCAAAGCAGATGCTCAGTAGCTTAGGACCCTTTTCAGGAATGCTTATGCCAGCTGACCAAACACTTCACTTTTCTTTTCATGAGCTTTATGTCCTATGCTATAACACTGAATGCTGCGTTATTATTCTCCCAACCTTTTCTACACTTTCTCCTGCCTCCTTTTCCAGCCTCCACAACTTGGTCCAATTACCAGGTGTCTTCCCCCTGTAGACATTCACTGGGCATTCACATGCTCCCTGTGTTCACACACATGCTGTTACAGCTGCCATTGCCTTAGCTCATCCTTTCCTTCAAAAATGCATTTTCAAAATATCTACTGAAAACTCTGAATGTGAAGTTCTTGTTTTTCATGTTTTATTCAGCTAATGCACAAGGAGAATAAGGGAAATGGACCTGAATTTAGAGTTTTCAAGAGAAAGGAGTCAATGTTTTAACATTTTATCTTCTTGTTCTGACTGTCTGAAAGAGCTTTCGTAATGCTGGTTCCTCCAGAGGAGTTGCTAGAGAAGCCTTGATTCAGTTTGAACGGCACTGGACTGTTCAATGCTGAATTCAGGCCCCGTCACCCCTGCTAAGACACCAGGATTATTTTTGTACGACACTGCAGCTGACAGAAAAGCACGCAGACACATTCATGTCATCTAGAAATGCTGCTTCATGGTGGAGGTAGCATTATTTAATGTAGAGTTTATAAATTTTAGCTGAACTCAGAATGCAAATTGTTCTTAGCATGAGAGACACATCTCCAGATACAATGTTTTGGGGAACTTTGCTAGATTTCAGTAATCTTTCAGACTCCTGAATGATTATACCAAGCACCTTTCAGAGATTTCACTCTAAGATACCAAGCAAAGCCCACATATCCATAGTCACATTATGCTAACTTTGGGGTTTATACTGGCACTGAGGTACTAATACAGAGCTATTAGTGTAGCCATAGGTCAATACTTCTGATGGACACAGAAATTCAAACTAGGGGACCACAGTAATGGTAGTTTCTTCTTCTCTGAACTTAAGACAGCAAATATATTCATATATATTCCTTGGATCTGCATATGCCCACAGAACCTTTGCCCAAAGTAGTACCTCCACCAACACTTGAAGCAGGGTTAGGTAGGACAGCATGTCCTGCAGCCCCTCTACACCTGGGCAATCAGGCATATTTCCCAGTCTTCCTTGTAGGATGTGACTGTCTAAAGTTTTCTGAGTTGTCTCATGTAAATCCTGTGCCATCCCTCTGTACACAAGGTTGCTTTCCGTCCTAAAGTGGTGATCACAGACATGGCATGCCTGAACTGCCAGAGTCCAAGATCTGCTGTCTTAGACCAAGGAGAATAGGTTGGCAGAAAGTTCCTTCCCTATTGACTCTGGGGACAGGGAACCTGCTCCTTCCCATTTCAGTGAAGTAGCTCTGTAGCTGCCATTTCTTTGTGTCAAGGATTGTGGTGAGTCTTTCTGGTGGTAGGAAAGTGCCCAGATTCACACCTTCAAGATAGTGATCCTTGTTCTGCTACTGAATTGGGTCACAAACTCCTACTCCTCAACCTTCAGGATGCCTATTTCTACATGGCTGCTATGGCCCTATATTAAAGCTGGCTTATCAGAGTGGGCCAGAACCATTAGAACTGGATCCTGCTGACTGGTAGTCCTACCATCCAGATTCTCCTTCAAGGATCAAGCAAACACTAGCTTCAATGAACTGGATAGTCCAATATTTGAGCTAGTGAAGACCACGTCCCTGAAATAGATGGCAAATGGTTTGGTCTCTAAGCAGGTATGTGTATTCTTGCCTCCGTGGATATTATATTGAACCTACAGACATCTCACCCTGTTTTTATGCAAAGCATGGAGTTTACTGGGGGAATGTAGAGATGCCTGTGGACTTGCTTTGCTTTAATGTCACGTGATTGAGTTAGCTCAATTAACAATACTGGTAAACATAGAGTAAGACTTGAGGTCTTTGTAATTCTGCAATTGTTACAGCCCACTTAACATAAAGTGTTTTCTATGTTAAGGACAACGTGCAACTGGGTCATGGTCAGGCAAAACCCAGAGGCCTGGGTCAAACAGTACAAAGGAAGTGCAAAGCCCTATACCTGGGGAGGAACAACCCCATGCACCTTTGTGTGCTGAGTGCTGACCAGCTGGAAAGTAGCTTTGCCAAAAAAGGACCTGGGGGCCCTGATAGACGCATGAGCCAGCAACGTGTCCACATCTTGAAGAGTCCATGTTCATGGTTATGTCTGTACTGCAGCTGGTGTACCTCTGAACAGATTGTGGCCCAAGGGTAAATCCATACTGGAGAAGGTACATCTCAAAGTACCTGTGGCTGTGGATAAGTCCATGCTGCAGCAGGAACACCTTGAAGCATCAGTGGCTCTGCATGAGGTCATGCTGGAGGAGCGCCTCAAAGTATGTGGCCATGAATAAGCCCATGACAGAGCAAGCAAACCCCTGGAGGGACATGGCTGAGGCCATGCTGGAGCACGTTTACTTCTGAAGGGACTGTGGGTGTGGGTAAGAGCACACTGGAGCAGGTACATCTCTGAAGGCATTGTGGCCCATGGATAAGGCCACGCTGGAACAGGTGCTGTGACTATGGGTAAGTCTATGCCACAGCAGGTACACCCCTGAAGAGACTGTGGCTCATAGGTCAGGCTCCACTTGGAGCAGGTATGCCCCTGAGGGACTGCAGCCCGTGGTTAAGTCCAAGCCAAGCAGAGGCAAAGGGAGAAGTTCATTGCAAAAGCTATGGTCTAGTCCAAAGGAATCAGAGGTGGAGATTGTAACGGAGATACCTTTAAGTTGTTGTAACCTGGGTTTTGAGTTACATGTTATACCTTTATTTATATATATATTATCAATACATATAAATATCTGAAGGGAGATCGCATAGAGGACTCAGCCAGGCTCTTTTCAATGGTGCCCAGTGACACGACAGGAGGCAATGGGCAGAAACTGAAACATGGGAGGTTCCCTCTGGAAATTAGGAAACACATTTTCTCTGTGAGGGTGACTGCGCACTGGCAGAGATTTCCTGGAGCCGTTCTGAAGTCTTCATCCTTGGAGATATTTAAAAGTCATCTGAGTAAAAGCCTCTCCTTCATTGCTATGACCTGCTTCACAACCCTTTCTGAAAAGACTTTAAGTTTCTAACACTGTCTTGTGGGGATCTACTGATGGCAAGTTTGATCCCCAAAGCACTGCTGAGTCACTGTCCACACCTGGAGACACCTCGACTCATTGGCTACTGCCCTTTCAAAGTAGACTTTCCTTTGGCTGACCCCATGCCCAGAGCTGCCCGGCCACATGCCTCGCTCCTGCCTGTTACACAGCTGGGTCCACATCCTGCACAGCACAACAGCAAAATCCCAGAAGAGCCCTACTGAGAAGACTGGCTTTGTCATTGACCACTGGGAAGTCACTGATTTTCAGTTCCCAAAGTCAGGTGTTCTAGCCTAGCATGCCCAGCTAGACTCTCCATACAGCCCCAGGCTCATAGAATCATAGAATGT